>NDXB01004198.1:0-10276 GCA_002631895.1 Agapornis roseicollis | reverse complement strand
CCCCCCCCCCCCCCCCCCAACATATCTGGAAATGCAGCATATAATTGATGAAACTCAATTTTGGTTAAATAGCTCTTCTTAGAATGGTGTACTATCAACAAGCTCTGTGGGTTTCAGAAAGGGCTACACAGGCAGCCCAGTATTTCCATACTGTTTCCTTTACATGTATTCAATCTGCCTTATTGGCTAGGATATTATACTATTCTAAACAAAACCATACAGCACTTTCTTATAAGACCTCAGAGGTGATAAAAATTTTTCCACATACTTAAGCTTCTGTGCAGCATCCCATGACCGTAACTACTATAATTGGTTTTGTCCTAACAAATTCCTTGCAACAGCTAACCCACCTGTAGACTGCAAAATGAAGTGTTGCAGCTTAGCACTAAGCTGCCTGGATGTACAAAGCAGCATTTTGTATGAGACAAAGCAAGGGACTGATATTACTGATAGGATTTCTACCTCTTGCCCTTGTTAGAAGCTGTCTCCAGAGCAGTGTAGGTTCAAGGAACAGATCAGGCACAGAGGCATCAGAGGAGCCCCAAGAATTCCTCTGGTAAATTCATGTTTGCAATCAAAATATCTCACCCATTGACAAAGCTTACTTTTGTTCCCTTTGAGATCTTTAGCTTTTGCAATGCACAGCAATCATACTGAATGTTTCAGTGTATCAAGATGAATGCAAATATTGAGGTCTCACTTGCCAGCACTCCCAGGGAGAGCTTTGCCAGAGCGCAAGGATCTCACCACTGCACTGCCACACTACCAGTTCCCAATGAATTAATAATGAACTGTGCAGCTTCATCTGGGTACCAAATGCTGCTATCAAAAGGCCTGTTGTGCTGAATTTCAGACACCCTGAGAAAAGTACATTTAATGATAAACTACCATCTCTGCTGAGCAATGCCTGAAAACCCACTGAGAAATCCCTAAGAGCCAGGGTAAGAAGGAACAGGCACAGTCCCATCTTAGAGAAGCATAGATGAGAAGTTATACTCACACAGTATTTATTTCACATCCTTTTCTGTGAATGCCCATTTTCTGATGCTGAATGGAAAATACAATCTCACATCACTCCACGATAACACCACCTTCAGCTTGGTCAATACCCTGCGCACACTGGACAGTTGCCCTGCTCATTATATAAGACACCCAGTGTCACAGTTTAAGCCCAGCCTAATCTTGACTTTTTCTTCTAAAATGAAAGTTGTCTGTACCCATATAAACCATAAATTAACTTTAACCACTGTTTCCTCTGCTGGAGATAGGCATGAATAGCTTCCTATATACTGAAGTGCCCAGAATAGAAAGAGGGACTTGAGCTTGTCACAGGCATATGATTCAGTCTCTCATTAAAAGCCACTATTACCAGCAACATCAACTGTGGCAACGAAGTGTTGAGGCTTGTGCACCACATTAAAAAACTGGTCAATCAGTACAGCTTGCTTGCATGAAGGCTTTAAGCAACTGTCCTTGTGTAAGCAAAAAGGCATCAGGCTTCCAGCTAATTAAAAATCTCATCTATGGTAATGCAGGAGTAAAGTCTGTGTTGTATTAAGTTATCTGTGACAGAAGATACTTTTTCCCTAACTGCATAACAAAGCCATTGTGGTTTTGATGTGTACATTGGCTATACTGAAGTGTGCCAGTATACTGAATGGGTAGAGCATCATGCATCACTTATAGGATACAGGCCTCTAATAGCAAACATTTAAAAATACTTACACAGTCATGCCTTGACAGCAATGGATTTCATGGTTCTAACAATAATTCAGTGTTGAAATGACAATAAAATAATAAGTGCACATCCAATACATATTATAGGATGCATGGCTACACACATCTTACAGAGAACAAGTCCAGAGAAGGGCCACAAGGATGATCAGGGCACTGAAGCACCTCCCATATGAAAACAGGCTGAGAAAGTTGGGGCTGTTCAGCCTGGGGAAGAGAAGGCTGCTTGGAGACCTCATGGCAGCCTTCCAGTATCTGAAAGGGGCCTATAGGGATGCTGGGGAGGGACTCTTCATTAGGGACTGCAGTGACAGGACAAGGGGTAATGGGTTCAAACTTAAACAGGGGAATTTTAGACTGGATATAAGGAGGAAGTTCTTTCCTGTTAGGGTGGTGAGATGCTGGAATGGATTGCCCAGGGAAGTTGTGAATGCTCCATCCCTGGTAGTGTTCAATGCCAGGTTGGATGAAGCCTTGGGTGACATGGTTTAGTGTGAGGTATCCCTGCTTATGGCAAGGGGGTTGGAACTAGACGATCTTAAGGTCCTTTCTAACTCTAACTATTCTATGATTACATCAGATAACTGATGGTATAAAAGAACACACTTGAGTGATGTTTTTGGAGCAATTTTCTCCCCAGGATAAGATATCAGGCATTTGTCATCTATCTTTCTCCTACCAAGCTAAGAAGGCTGACAGTGTGAAAGAGAAAACCTACTGTAGCTTCCATTTCATTTGACCTGTAAAGAGTATCTACAAAACACCAGAGTTCTAATGTTTCAGAAGCAACTGTCAATAACAGACAGGCATAAGAAGCATTTTTTACTAGTCACATTACCGCATATATTACCCTGGTTTTGAAATGAAAGAAATCCCAGTATCTCCAAGTTTATCAAAGACTGAGTTATATCGAGGAACACATACCTTTGAAATGTTACTAGAGCGGCTCACGGAATGCCCCAAAGCCTTTTCATTCTGAAAGAGGAAGAATAGGATTGCTGTTAGCAACAGTGATCAGCAGCAACAAATCAGAGTTATGAAGATATTTTAAAGCTGGCATTAGAAACGAAATTCCACAGAGAAAGACTTACAGCTGTTGCTTTTAAGGATTTTGCTTCTACTGACATGAACCTGATTTATGCTAATCACTAAATTGCTGTGTTTGCTTAACAAGATATTACCTTGCAGAAAATCACACAGGCAAGACAAGTACAAAGTGAGAAATACTAGAACAATAATTTATTCTCTCTATGAATACTGCAAACCCTTTTCTCAGATGAAGCAGATATGCTTCATCTATATCTAAAGGCAAACATCCAACCACTAAAACTGAAAGCACTTGCTCAAAGAAAACCAGAAGTTTCACAGTGATGTCCGGAAACAATTGTGAATACCCACATGCACGCCATTTCACGAGACAAAGCAGAATTACTGCAGAACATCCCATTTACCAGAGAACTCAGAATTAAACTGGAAGATGAAAATGCAGAAGATGCAATTCTTAAAACTGGTATCACTGATGACTGTATCTGTTACTCACTTTTCAGTGTGCACACCGTGACTAGTAAGGATGACAATCTTACCTCCTACCAAAATAAACCGTAAGTTTCACCTAGGTATTTAATCCTTTAAGGGTTCCTGGTTTCTGAACATCAGTTTACTGTATGTGTAAATGGACAAAATTGCTCCACTGGGAAGAGCCTAGAAATTGTTCTGCAAAAACTTGTCTTCTTTCCTAAGCAAATACTACGAACATGGCAAGTCATCACATTTGGTTACAGATCGGTACATATGTTCCTTTAAGTCTGGGAAGCCAGGATACAAATTGGTTTGAGATTTAGACCTTCCGGAAAAAGGGTAAATTTACTACTTTCTCCTATGGGCTCTATGCTGGATAAGAGATTTTAGAAGTGCATCTTTTCATCTGGGATTTTAGGAGCCAAACTTTTTCACCTTTATTCCTGAATAAATTTAACTTAACAGAGACACTTTCACAGCACTCACTTGCAGTTCTTATTGGCACTGACTGATTATATAGAGCTTCAGATCAGTAGTCCTGTATATTAACAAATGGGGACATAAAAAAACCCAAACCCCTTAATAGTCAATTGCTGTTACTTCTAGAACAGCCTTTGGCATAGCACAGATTCCAGACCTCCTGCCTATGGTTTGTTGCAATTCAAGTGACCCTCAATGACTGAAGCCTGCATCAAGTCAGATCATCTGGCTGGGTACCTAGCCACGTCCACACTTTGAGATCCATGCACTCTCATACACTTCTTTGTATAACACATGCCCAGAGCAGCTTCAGAGCTTTGTGCTAAGAAAAGGCAAGGCAAAAAACTTCAGCATGTGCTTACAAATGCAGGCTGTCCTTGCCTTACATATATGTGTCTATATATAAAAATACTGGTTGTCTCTCAGCACAGTCCCAGGCACTGCCTCAGCTGACAGATATAAGTTGTACTTCCTCCCTTAAAAACTTGAAGAAGCAAATATAGTGTTCTGAAATCTTCTGTACGTAGGAGTTTGAATACCCAGAAAACAGTAAATTGATATTTCAGAAGAACAGAGGAGAAGCAACCAAGAACCCCCACCAATTTTGACTGATGGACAACCTAAAAATCAGCATGAATCAGTTTAAAGTCTGGAACAGTTGTGGCCTGCAAGGCTGAATTTTACTTTTGAGACGGCTATAAGCTTTTGTTACACAGGTAACAATATTCCTGGAAGTGAAATACACATGTAAAGGCATCCAAAAATATGGACATGAGGCTTACATGAATTTAACATTGGATGGAACTACTGCCAGAACCAGTAGGGCTAAGAACTAATTCCAACCGTAAGAGAAGGACCTAGCTGATATCATCAAAGGCAGTGTAACTATAGCAAGAGAGGAAAAAAAGGTTCATTGAAGCTACAGAAGTCAGAATGAAGAAAAAGGGGTCAGAGACATGTTCTCAAGCTATGATGATAAGAGACCAACACAAGCTGACAAGCACAAAGACCTGTCATTGCCTATATGTGTGGTGTGGGGGGAAGCAGGCTGTGCTTGGCCTTCTAGGGATGTGTAGAAGCTAAACAAAGCAAGACTATGTGCGGCAAGGGAAAATGATAGTGAAGAGTGGTATTCATGGCCAAGAAATCTGCCTGAAGCAACACATACAGCTCCACACATGGGCCAAGTCTGAAATCCAGCCATAGGTGTCAAAGACTTCTAGGTGAAATTCCTAAAGACAAAAATAAAAAGAAGAGAGGTTTCTTCACATTAACTCAACACTTCCCAAATACTGCTGTCTAGCTGAAGGGAAGCTTCAAGGGATCGTGACTGAACTTAAATAGGCACCTGTGTTGAAAAGGATGCTCTAAAATTCAGTAAACATAAATAGGCTGGAGGACAAGACCTGTATTTGCACAGCATGGTAAATGATGCAGAACAAACATACTCTTAGCTGTGACACAGAAACTAGTCTTTCTGCCTCTGCTCCCAGAACTGAGTTTATCTGATGGATGCCAGAGAGACAAGATACTAGCATTATCTTTATTGATCTACTGTTGGAAACATACCTATCAAAGGTTTCAGTCAGTAGAGGACTATGAACAGCTGCTTTTGTTATTGAAATAGTGATCATTTTTAAACAAAAAAGCGGTGTTGAAATACATTCCCTTAAGGATTACAGAATGCACGCAAACATGTAATTAGGTAACCATGATATTCCTAAAGGACTCGTAGCCACCTAAGTACTCTTTCACATCTCAGTTTCTTTATCACACAAAGCTGGCACATCAGTAGGATGAACTGGAAATTCACTACAGTTTTAGCCCAGGTTGTCCAAAATCTCTACTTTAAAGAGCTACTTACACCAAGCAGGAAAAGCATCAACTCAGTCATATTTTTATGGAGTAACAACTGATGCCACAGCCACTACCAGATCCAACAGAGACTGGCAAATAATGCACAGAGTTTTCAGTCTGGTTGTCCTGTCAACCACCAAGCAGCCCCATCATCCAGATAAAATTGCTTCAGCCCTTGGACACCAACTGAGTCTGGCTTAGCCTGTTCTTTAATCGAGGGCATTTTTTGAAACAGCTGCTCCAAGTCTCACAGTTTTGTACAATCATACTTCAAAAAGTGTTGGGCTGAAAAGAGATAAACAACTGAACTGTGCTGTGCAACAGTAATTTCCAGTTCACTTCAACTACACAAGCAGCACCCCTGCTGAAAAAAGAACATACAGTTTGTTCTTTGCAGCTCCTTGCAAAGGACCAAAAAGAAAAGTTTATTTAATTTTTTTAATCCTTAAACAACAACAGGAACACCTCTCAGTAATACAGTTCATGAAGTCCAGCTGTGCCGCTTAATTCTCTTTTACAAATAAAATAATAAACATCTATTCTTCAGGAAAAAGCACCATGGAAGACATTAAATAGAGGCAGGGCTTGCTGGTGTTTTCTATGCTGATATACTGAGGATGCTGTTACATTTTCCAGTCATTAAGATACAAAAGTGCTGTAAGCCATGGGAGGACTCCTGGGATAGGTAAATTTTAATGGCAGGCACAGTTATTAAGTGAGGAACAAATAAGCATTATTTTAAAGGCAAACAAACAAAAGCTCACTTTTCGTGCTTCTTTCATCACCACTACATTCATCCTGGGATCTTTTATCAATTATTCACAAATTAACACTGACATAGAAATGACAATGCTAAGCTTCTATTACGGTACTATCACTACCCAACAAATAAATGTCTTCAAAGATATTTTCTAGTATGTTCCATTGCATAGTAGGACATATTCTAGTCTGGTAATTAGAGTTCCAAACAATCTCTCCTTCCCTCTTGCAAAAGCATTAGCCTTTGCACTTGAATGAAAGGTCAAGACAAATGCAACATCCGCCAGCATGAACCATACAATTACCACCAGTTAAAGCAAGCATCACTCTACTTTAGCCAATCAATCTTTTTGTATGGGATAACTGGAATTCTGCTTTTCAAAAATCATCCTACCCAACTAAAACCACTTGGCAGACACTTTAAAGAAAAAAATCTAGATAGGAAAAAATTACAAGTGCAACTTGTAACTTCTGAGCCACTCACTGCCAGCTGCTGCTCTGACTTTCCCATCAGAGACTGGCTCTAGGGAAACAAAGAGGAAGGCATAAGCAGGGAAATGACTGAAAACCAGAAAAACTGCTACCCCTTCCTATGGTGACATGTTTCTCTAAACTTCGGATGCACTTGCTTGCAACCACCCGAATCACCCTCCCAACTTTGTTTTCCTTTTCTATCTCTCCCTTGAATTGCTCCCTTCTGTGACTTGACAGAGCTGTTTCCTTCCTTCAGCAGTTGCTTCAGCTGACATCTGCTTTCCTGCAGGGCTCTTCATCTTGCCTTCTCCACCTTGCTGGCTCATTTTCCCTTCTGTCACCACTTCTTGGTTACTCTTGCATGACACCTCTGACTTCTCAGTTCAGAGATCTAGAAACTGACACCTCCCTCCCATTCTCCCTTTTACCTCAGCCTTTCACATTCAGAACTTACATTTATTTTACTCTCAATTCCCTACCAGAAGATATCCATTTCCACTAAGCACAACAGCTGTGTAACTTACACAACCAAACACAGAAGACTTGTAAATCCCAAACCACCAGTTCCTATCATGTAAGCCAGAAGGAGGGTCCCCACTCACTGATAACAATTCAGGCAGCCATAGCTGATGACCTTTCTTCAAATTCAGTTGTAGAACTAATGCAGCCTCAGCCATTGGACATCCTAAAGAAATGCAACTTGGATGTTCTTGCCACATTGGAAAAGGGAAAGTTTCCAGGTAAAATAGTTTTGTGTTTCCAACACTTTGGCTTTCAGTCAATAAGGCAGGTAAATATAAGACAACAAAGGATGCAGTCTTACAGCTTGTGTAGCCTTCTTCTGGCTACACCCCTGACTACAACCTATGTTCAGTCCTAAAGTACAGCTAATACTAAACCCATCTTTATCTCTGCTCATAGACCTGGAGATGTCATTACTGCAGTGCCCCAGCTGCAGATCCCTACAAGGTAAGTATTAGTGCCCCAGCCCAACAGAGATACAGTTAAACAAATCAAGGCAGATCGGCTAGGGCACTGCCTATTTGTGGTTTTCTATGTGGAATCTGAAAGCCATTTTAATCTTATTTTGTGCATTACAATTGCATTTTACAATGACATATTAAGCACAAGATCGATATCTAGTAAAATCACTTCCTGTTATCAACAAGGGCACCATTTCAACAAAGTCTTCTGGGTTAATGGTTACTTTCCTTAAAAAATTTTGCAGAAGAGAATGGATTAATAATAATTGCTCCCACTCATACAGCAATTCTCATTCTTAGATCTTATGAGAATTACAGAATGGGAGACAAATTACTGTCACTTGAAATGGTGAGGTGCTGAAGGACCGTTGAAAAGCAAAGCAGCAAGTCAGGAGTGAAACTCCAGTTGTCCCATCAAGTCCCATGACCAGATCATAAATGCACAGTTGTTCTACAAACATGCAGCCATATACACGCATCTATATCAGATTTCCTAGCAACCTCTTTTCAGAATTTCGGCTAATCTTGTCCTGCGACCGTACACCTGAACAGTAGGAAATAAAAAGAACATGTGCTTTTAGTCTGGGGAGAGGAGTGGTTGTTGTTGACAATATTGGCACATGCACTTAAATTGTCTGAAATGAGTAGAATGAGAGGAAAGAAATGGGAGAAGGCTTTGTGGATTATTTTCTTCATCTGTCAAAACCAATGGATTGTTGAATTACAAAAGCTTTGTCAGCACTAGATCTTGTGACTGACAGAACACAACATTTAATTACTTCAGTAGGAAATGGCATTTTGTATCATATCAACTGCATATGGCCTTTATTTCTTTGGCAGTCACCAGGTTATCATGGAAGAGCAATAAATTTACTAACAGCTTAAAAAGCCAGTGCATGGCAGACTTTTTAAACCTTGCTCATTTCAAATTTTGTGCATAAAATATGATTATATATCATCAAAGTTCCATCAATGGTTTTTGCATGCAGCTAGAAAAAGAATGGCATCTAATCAAAGAACCATAATGAACATCTATACCTTGCATCTCTGCTCTTGGGAAGTATTTACCCCTGAACACCGGAAAACAAGGTGGGGGGGAGGGCGGCAGGGGGTGGTGATGGTGATGGAAATCACACCAACTATTTCCTTCTTTGCCTTCCTGAAGCCCCAGTATAAACACTGAAAAAGGAATTCAAACAATCTGCCCCATCCATCTAGCTCAGTATTTTCTGTTCTTGGATGATCCCACTTGATTTTCTTGAATGAGCAATTCACAAATGAGTGCAGAAACCCAATATAAGATTTCAGATCTTCCATCTCAGTGGAAAATCTATAGCAAGTTCACTGCTGATTACTCAGCTCACTAACTTGCTCATTCATGTTCACATCAAGCCACTTCACATAGGGGGAGGCAAACTCAGAAAAACAACCTGAAGGCAAAAAACAAGGCTAGAAGTAAAACACTGGAGAATTAACAAGCTTTGTTCCAGGTGCTGAACTTACAGCTGTGCCTGGAAACATCAGTAACAGAACTAGAATCACGAGATCGTGTATCTTTAACTGGAAAGAAAAACCAACAAAAGCAATACTACAGATAGAATGGCTTTAATGACAGACTTCAAGGAATTCAAAGCACAGGCTCCTTCAGAGGGTTGGAAGGGAAGTCAAGGAGTCTAACAGATCACAGACAAGAACTGTAAATGAGGAAATTCAAAGAACAAGGCAAACACAGCAGAATGTCATATTTAAATAAGAATCTGTTGCCTTGCTGTGTCTGCACCACAACGTGGTCAGAAGCACAATGTGCTTCATTGTCCCACCTGCCTTGTTAACAGCTCTCAGAGCTCACATGGATGTGCCTGATACTATGTAAATCTGACAGGCGTGCAGATACGGTCCAACTGCATGTAAGTCCTTACTCATTGTGTATTGATGTATGCTCAGCCTTGCCATGTCTGGTCTTAATGCACACATGGGATACAATGTTTGGAGCCATTCTTGAGTCCAGCCATATAGTAGATAAGGTAAGGAAAGCATTCTCTTCAAAAATACCCTTTTCTCCATGGCTTTGTTCTCCAAAAACATGGACTTTTTCAGTGTACCATTTTTCTGGTTCTTTTTGCATAGCTTTGCTTTACATCTGTTGTAGTTTGAACCCAGCCAGGCAGCACATTCACCCACTCAATCCCCCCACCTTTCTGCCCCCCCCNGTCCCATGAAGCAGCACCACCATCTCCTTCAGTCCCCCCCCCCCTTTCCTCCCCACTCCCAGAGGAGTGGGAGGGAAGATGGGCTGAAGAACTCCCACTGGTCAGATAACAACAGTCCAGTAACCAAGGTACAACACAAATCACTATCACTGTCACCAACAATAATAACAACGACAAAGAAAACAAGGGAAGAGGGTACGAAAACGAGCCTGACCAGGAAGTTCCCCCTCCTTCCGGGTAACTCCCAGTTACCTCCTGGGC
>NDXB01004197.1:1823-54017 GCA_002631895.1 Agapornis roseicollis | reverse complement strand
TTCCCTTCCCTTCCCTTCCCTTCCCTTCCCTTCCCTTCCCTTCCCACAATGTTCATCCAAGGCAGGGGAGAAAAGACTGTGTTACAGGAAAAACCATGGCTGGAGCAGTCCCATCACTCTCCACCCTTTAGTTCACAGCACTGCCTGGGACTTGTATAACCACTCTTCAACCTACAGCAGGCTGCAGCTCTCTGCAATAGCTTCAGAACAAATGCCTGATAGCGTATGTCAACTAGTGGCAGGATTAAAGGAAAACTTCCTGACCTCTACTTCTATAAACCGCTGAGTGGAACAAAGTGAAAGAGAAATATTCCATGATTTGTTTCACTTAAAAGAGAATAAATATCATAGTTAAATGTATGTGTGAACAAATACCAGATCTTCTAACTTTCATGCTGTTGCAGTTTCTCTCCTCCAGTAGCTGGAGGCCTGTATTACTCATACTTGCTACAGGTAGTCAGGAAGACAAGATTTGCTTTTGACAAGTAAAGAAAGTGGCATAAAAAAGCTTGCACAGGCTCTCTATGCCATGCTCCCTACTTACCAAAGACTGGGAGAGCCACAGCTACAGCAGCATGATCAGCAGGTACCACCTCCCAGTGCCCACTGAGCTAGGCTTCTTTTATTCACAAACTATTTCTGTCAATTAGCTTGTCTATCATCTTAATCACCTCTCTGATTAAATCTCTTTTTAAAATTCACATAAAATTCCCTCCACGTCATTTTGCTGGAAACCAGAGAATTCACAAACCTTTCAAAGCTGCAGTCTGTGAATTTCCTTGTGCTGGCCCATCATTGACAAGAAAATGTCACCAGTGATTATTTCTGCATGTTGTAGCCTGTCACAGTGATTCCAAAAGCCAAATATCCAGAGCCAGTTACAGGTCTCCTGTGGGTGACTGTCAGCCAAACCCATCTTAAATAAGTAGTAAATGTGGATGACTTTGGAGCACATTTGTATTACCCATTATTACTGAAAGTGCCAAATTGAGAAGTGGCTATTGGTAGTCTTCAACGTCTTTTAGTTAATATTTTAGTCTTCATCAACTGGTGTTGGCTTCCATCAGTCTCAGCTGATGGCTATCCTTCTGTTCTTTTCCAAAATTGGCTGGATGTTCTGCTTTAAAGACCACTGCTGTGATCAGAGGAGTAGTAGGCCAGAGCTGCCTGAAGGTGCTGCTTGATCAAAGCCAAGAGACAACACGTTCATCTTTCTGTTTTACCCCTGAGTCTGTATAAGAACAGTTACTGGCTTCCACACAAACTCTGGGTTTGGTTTCTTTTCTTCAAAGGGCTTGGTATTTATAATGCAACACAATGTTGTAACGAAGCACAATATGGCATGGGATATATTTGAGTATGAAGACATATGCCCTGGGTCAGTAGAAGCTATGATTTTTTGCTATTTGATTTTGAATAGCTACAATTTCTTTCTTACACATTATTTTACAAATCACTGTGTACATGCAGTTCCTGAAGCTAGCTGCAGGAAAGACATAATGAAGGTGGTGTTTGCTTTAGAGAAATGGATGAGAGATTCTGCAAAAGTATTGTAACCTTTGTACTTATTTGAAAAAAACCCTGTATTTTTGGTTTCCAGTCTAACAAGCTTAGCATGTTCAAAACATTTAATTCTCATTTGTATTTGTGTTGTCACTTTCCCCAGCTATTTATCCTGATCCTCATGAGCTGTCAGGGATGAACCGCTCTGCCAAGAAGGCATCCTCCTTGGAGGATATAAGCCAAGAGCTCTGGGGTGCATAGGAATGAAGCAGGCTCTGTTCTCTCATTGCAGATGCACAGTGCTCCCAGATGCCACTGACCTGGTGAGAGAAAGTTATGAACTTGCTCCAGAGTCCTGAGACACCTGGCCAGCCTCTTGAACCTTTTTGAGCAAGGCCCTTTAAGCTAAATGATTTGTTTATAGTAATATTTATCCCTCTCAGACATTTTCCTGGGGCGGTCTCTCTCATACTTCTGCTCATTTGATTAGTTTCCATAGTGACACTTATTTGTAGAGTTTAGAGTTGCTCAATAGCAGGTTCCTGCAAATGCCAGCCGCATACATGCCATGTTAATAAGACAAAGTCAGCCCTATTTCTTTCCTTTTGGCACTCTAATTTTGCTGTACAGTTGGGGGCATCATGGGGAAAAAAAAGAAGGTGGTGGGGCGCTCCTTTGGGATTCAGGATGTGGAGGTTGTTAGCTTATTATTCTAGATGGCATTTTTGACTGGACTCGTTTGTGTGAATTGCAGTAGCAGCCTCTGAAGGACTGTCTGTCTGTGAGCTATTATGTAAGGAGAGGAAACCTTCCATTACAGCAAGGCCTTTAGACTGCTGCTTTATTTAAAATGCAGAATTACATGGAAAAGCAATTCACTTGAGTAGTGCCTTGTAGGTTGCCTTTTATCCCAAGTTGAAGTAGGAATTTGCTTTTCTTCTATGGAAGTTGCTACTCTTTTAGAAACAGGAGAATGCTAAACTCAGATACAAACTCGCGTACACACGCACAGACACATGCATCTTACCAGTGTGCTTGTCTGTGGAAGGGATAAACAAATATCTGCATTAAGGGAGGGAAAGGGAATTTACACACAGACCAGATCAATTTCAGTGGCATGTTTCTTTTAANACAAACTCGCGTACACACGCACAGACACATGCATCTTACCAGTGTGCTTGTCTGTGGAAGGGATAAACAAATATCTGCATTAAGGGAGGGAAAGGGAATTTACACACAGACCAGATCAATTTCAGTGGCATGTTTCTTTTAAAAACTGCTGATTCTTTGTAGCAATCACAACAAATTCATAGACTGGAAGGGAGTTAGCGAAAAAACTGGAGTTGTTATGTATGAGCCACAGGCAGGTATCCCCGCCAGATAGGTATCCTCACAGAGCAGCTGCTGGGATTTAGGTACTAGGTCATTTGTACATTTGTTTTCCTGCTTTTAGGGAAGAATAAGAACTAGAGGGAAAACTAGATTTGACAGGGATTTTGTCACACGGAATATTAATTCTCTATGGTTTCTTGCAGACACTTGGAGGCCTCTCATGTTTGACATATTTCTTTCTGCAAGAGACCACAGGGCTGTTTGAGCCACCAACATTTATGCATAAAAATAAAGCAACAAACAATTGTGGGAGTTCCTAATAGCATCTGGCCAGAGGAAAGGCAAGGAACAGCACTCCCAGGAGACCAGAAGTATGATTTTGCTCTCATATAGTACAGAAAATAAAGAACAGACTCTCTGAAGCCACAGAAATTAAACTGCGGTATATCGGGGTACATGTAATGCAAGTCCAGTTGGACTCTGGCACTGGAATTCACAAGCAAGCTTGAGTGCATTACTGAGGTGGAGCCAGAGGAAATTGAGCGAGTTGTGGAAGGACTCTCCTGACCTACACAAGGGTAACTGCTAAACTCTGTTGCACTTTCCCCAGCAGCCTTTAACTGTCAGTAATGTATAGGAAGATTTATGAATTTCATTAAGATAACTCAATAAAATAATAATACAAAATAAATGTTAAAACCTGTTGATTACTTAAAGAAAGTGAAAATAAGAGGCAAAACCCCTTTTCTTCAAGAGCACTTTAAGGAAAAACATGTATAATTGTAGAATGAGCGCTAAAACTTTAAAGTCTGTATTTCCCTCTTTATTCCATCCCCAATCTTTAAAAGAAGTAGGTATTCAGTGGAGGGAAGGAAGAAATCAGATTAATAAACCAGTAAACCCCCTTGATGTCAGTATGCGATAATTTTTAACACCTAAGCCACTGTGCTCTTATCAGATCCATTGGAAGGGTGGATTGGAAGGGTGACATCAAATTGCAAATTCCTTGTGAGCATTCAGGAATACTGAAGAGGATGAGAAGGAGCTGCTCAAAAGCACCCCATGTTACTCAATAGGATTAATGGGATCTACTGGAAAAGCTCTTCAGCTTTGTCTAAGTGAGCCAGATGGTGGCTGCAGGTGAAATCTTTCCAATAAATCAAATTAAATCTCCTGTTAATATTATAGTGGGTCTGAGAACAGTGCTATCTCTATTTAGGATGCCTAATTTATCCACTTAAAGAATAGTTATGAACTATTTTGTTTTGTGTAACCTTAGAAATTTGGGAGGGAGAAAGTCCTGTAACTTGTCTTTGCCCTACAAAATTCCATTCGGATTTGATTGAGAGATTAAGCCTGTAAGAAAGAAAATGATGAATTTTTAGTTCCATAGTCAATAAAATAATGCCAGCATGTCAAAAACGATAGATGATGATGAAAAATCTTGTCTATGACTGACTTCATGCAAGCATGAAGTGAAGCGGCAGTGAGAAGAACAGATGGCTCCCTGTGGAAACAGGGAGTGAGAGTGAGGCCAAGCTCCTTGGACCCATCCACCCTTCAGATAAGGACTGTGCATCCAGGCTTGTATCTGGACCAAGTGGTGGTTGCTGTGCTGGGGCAGCAGTGGCTGCATGGTAGCTTCGGCAGACAGGCAATGTGCTGTAGAGCAGAGCACTGGTTTGCAGTTTGAGAGGTACTCACTTGAAATCCCAGCCACAGCTCCAGAACAGGTTGTATCTACAGACATTTAGCTCATTTTACCCATTTGTGCTATTGAAACAGCAATGTCCTTATTCTGGGATGGAGATTACACATTTGTGAGGCACAAGGAAATGTGAGTAGTGTAAAAAAGGCCTCAAGGAAGCAAGTAACTGGATTAATTTTGTGGATTACTGGAAATAAATATGCTCTGCTAATTAAAAGTAAAGGATAAAAATACCAAATGCCTTCCTTGTTTTACGAGCGTCAGTCAGAGAAATGAGTGGAGGCAGCCAACAGTAATGGTACACATGTTTAGGCTGACAGTGCCTATAAGCATAAGCTGTGAATCTGCCTTTGTTTACCCTGGTTTCCCAGTCTGTCCATCCATCAATCTTCCTATAATTTCCCCCCAAGGAACTTTTGCACTGGGCTAAATTTAATCAAATCTGTCAGGAAAGCAAGAAATCCCAAAGTTATGAAAATCAGTGTATGGGTAAAAAATGGAGCCTTGACAACTGTCCTGGCTTGTCAAGTACTGCAGTGTGAACTTGAGAGCTACTTTTTCAGTGTAGTTTGCCATCTAGACCATCAGTGCACACAGCGCTGGCTAGTCAGCATGGATGTGTGTCAGACACTGCATATACTGCACCCTGGTTAACAGGTATTTTACAGACATGAGAAAGTTATTAAAGTAATGTAGATGGGAATTTACAGGCTATGAAGGAGAATTGGAAGCACTTCAGAAAGGCTGTTATTTTAGTGGGATCTAATGAAGCAGAATGCATATTTCTGGGAGACCCAACATGAGTAGATCTGGGACTGTCCACTGATTTCCTGTCAGGAGGTACGTCTTTATACAAAGAATACAGATTTAGGAGAAGATTTTATTGGTATTCAAAACTGCAAAGGCAATATTATTATTTTTCAAAGTATTTTGGCATTTGTATCTTTTGACCTGATCTTCCACCTGAATGCGAGGAAGAACTTTACGCTGAGTTTTACAGAGCACTGAACCCCACTGAGGGCATTGTGGGGTCTCCCTCTCTGGAGACATTCAAGCCTGATCTGGACATGATCCCATGCAACCTGCTCCAGGTGAACCTGCTGTAGCAGTGGGTTAGACTAGATGATTTCCAGAGCTCCCTTCTAACTCCAACCATTCTGTGATTCTGTGATACCTAATGCCAGTCGATTCAGCTGTTGTGAGTCCTGGTTGCTTCTTATCTGCTCTCTGTGTCGCAAGCGTTTATATGATATCTTACAATGAAGTTCATCTTCTTCCTTAATAATTAAATAGGAATTTACTTGATCCCTGTGACCTGGATAAAAAATGCATTATAATGCATTTTGGCATTCAAAATGCTATTTTGAAAGAGGAGTGAGCGGAACAGTATATTAAAACTAAACATTTGGCAGTGTGCCATTTATCCATGCTGCTAGGGACAGATATTGAAGGTGTTTCGCAGACACTAGATGGGTCCCAACAAAAGTATTCATCCCACAGGTTTGGACGTCCAAGCCTCCTGCCTCCCTCATTACCCCCAGCTGGTTTATGACCTTCTAGAGCAGGGAACAGACTGCACTGTCTCTTTTCTGGGCCTGAACTCATCAGCTGATGCAGTGCCTAATGATTTAGGTGCGGTGTACATGCCAATACCATGCAGAGATATAAGAGCTGCCTTTGAACCAAACCTGCTGGGGTAGCAAAACTAACTATATTAAATCATCCCTCCTCAGAGTGCTTTGCAGCTTTGCTTTTCCTGTCTGAATGAGCTTGGTCAGGTAAAACTGATTCATGTTGTAACAAGTACACTGGTTGCTTATCCCTCTCCACTACCCTAGTTTGTTTTGTATGCCCCATTTAGTATAGAATCTATGCAGTTTGTTATCTTCAAACAACCTAAAACCAAAGCACCTATTCTAACAATAGTTTTTGTGTAACTTCTGCATCTTTAGATCTCATGCCATGACTGACGATTCTGGGCCTTTTGTTTAGCATGCAGAAGAATTTTTGTTTAGTTCAATAATTTTCTTACATGCAGGACCCACAAGAATTTTCCAGGCTGCTGCCACCCTCCAAAGAAGAAGAAACATCAACATTCAAAGTATTTCTTTTCCTCCTTGGAAAACTTAAATTATTCTTTCTGTTATAAAATCTTCAAATCTAGATTAATTTTTCTCCTCAGGTGCCTAGATAGTGCAAGCATTTTATTCAAGGGTTAAGTGTTAAACTACTTTTGGCTTATTTAGCAATTAAAAAGATCTGTATTACTACCAGCCGCAGTTACAAAATAAAGCTCAGAGTCTTAGAAGTGTATTGAAACAATACCAGAAACAGCACCAAATGGAAGCCCATAAAAAAAGGGTATACCTGGAAAACCTTGTTATAAAGCATACTAAGTTTTGACTATTTCTTTCTTGATTATTCTTGAACAATGTGACTTGTCATAGTAATCTGTTTCAGGAAAAGATTTATACCAATGCACATACTCCACTCCTAATATACATGGTGTCTATCTGAAGTGTCCATGTCTTCTCACCTGGGCTTTATCATGCTTTGAAGAGCTTGTGCCTACAAATTTGGGCATAGGTGATAAAACCTGATGTCTGATAAAAACGTTGGTCAGGAATGACTAGAGTTGTTAATGACTCTAGATTTCATAACAACTGGAGAAGGGATTAAGGGATTACTATGTGCTAATCTTGTTATCTGTGAGGTCCTGAAGCTGTAAAATTTTATAGTGACACTAAACTGGGACAATGTGTGAGGTTGAACTCACAGTTTACAATAAACTCTAGGTAATGGTAGCATAACACTTGGTTTTGTTGTGCTCATCTTAATGATTAATTTGAAATCCTTCAAAGAAAAAAACCCCTAGAGGACTAGAAATTAATTATAAAATGAAAAATAAATTATACTGAAATTACTGCAGTCTTGCAATCTCTCGATTGCAGTGCTGGAGCTGTCGTAAGGAAAAGATAATGGCGCGTTACTTCAAAAGATGTTTCCTTGCAAGAATAAAAGCATTGCCTTTAATTTCAGCTGTTTCATAGGTATTTCCCAGCTGTGAACTACCTCTAACCAATTGTCTTGTGTTGCAGAGATGCTGCCCTTTCTCATGAATTTGATCTTGATTATCCTGTAAGTGAAAAGCAAATGGTCACAGCCCAATCAAACGTGTAGTGAGCAGAGGTGGCATATGCAGTATTCCTGGTCCCTTTCCAATAGTCTGCTGTTGGCTCCCTATACTGGATAGGAAGGGGACTTCACTGAGATGAGGACAGGGACAGGGGTTGTTTAAGGAGCCCTGTGAAGAATACAGACCCATGGCTGCAGTGCTGGCCAGCATTGGCTTTTGCACATGTCTTGGTTTCGGGTAGGATATGTGGGAGGAATATGGAAGTGGTGTTGCTGATTTGGAATTGGATCACTGCTTTCTGCTATGTTGTGCTTCTCCATATGGAGACCTGCTTTAAATTCTAAAGGGACATAAAGTTCTTAGAATTTATAAAGTGTGCTTGCTTCAGGGAGACTTCACCACTTACAGCTATTTTGCACAGTCAGGTCAATTTAGTGTGAACACTGATGAAAAACCTATTGGTTCACCTTCTTTTTTTAATTTTATTTTTTTCTTTATTTCAGTAGGTGCATTATTTATTATGGCAGAAACCATTCCATTTTGGACTAAATCTTCAAAATTCTTGATCTCATTTTCTATTGATTTGTTTAAAATGAGTTTCTTGTATAAGTACGTTTCATAGAAATGTATTCTTGGTCCTCTCTGGACTTACATATCATCATGAGCTGCTGCTTCTGCTGGTCGTGACAATGTTACCAGCATTTGCAAGTGAAATATGGATCCTGTATCTCAGCATGCAGAAAAAAGATTCATATGCTTGTTTAAATGTGATTTTTAAGTATACTTATTTGTAAATGTTAAAGCCCACAGAGAAATTTCACTGGGATGCTCAACAGTGACTGACCTCATCATATGAAAGCGGCTGATGTTGTGGGAGCAGAGAGAACTCTCCCCACAAAACCATTAAGCAACTCTGTGGAGAGACTATTGCAGCAATTTCAGAAGGCTAACACACTTGTGGAGGGCTACCCTGGCTTGGTGAGAATTCCCCAGTCCTGGACCTACCATGCCCTTTGCCTGCTGCTGGGAAAGACAACTGTACAGCTGGATGATGACCTGCAGATCCCCAAGATTCAGAGGACTGGAGATTCCATTTGAAGCCTAACAAGGCAGATGAAACATCTTTACAAAATCTTCTGTATTTGCCTTAAAACTAAAAATTGGAATCTTGGATTCCTATTGGTAACTCCAATTAAAAAGAAATAAAACAAGTTTCACTTGAAGCCAGTTGTTAGAATTAGGTAATAGGCTCTGCTGGATCAATTGGTTACTGGTCTTTCAGCTGATCAGACCTGAAGCAACAAAGAAATGCTTTTAAAGGTATTCTAATTAATTTATTAGCATTTTCTTCAGGTTCTACTAAACCTTCTAGATGGTGATCTCTCAGATGGGGGCCAGTGAATCATTACATCAAGGAGAAGTTCATGCTTTAAAGAACGTGCTCCAGTTAGGTAGTTTGCAGGATCCGGGACAACTTCTCACTGCCGGAGTGCAGGGTAGTGCTTCAGCTGCCCTGCAAGTTCTGAGAAGAGGCATCAGTGACAGATCCTTGTGATTGGTTAGAGAGCTACATAATGAGCTACTTGTCTGCACTCTTCAGATTGCCTTCTCCTACTACTCCTACACTACTATTTCTGCATATGCATCCCTGATCATCCCACTGCCTTTGTGGGCCACTTGTTACATTTTCCAGTGAGGTTCCTTTGTTCTTTCACTCTTGCTGCAATGGAACTTACATAGATATTCACAAGGTCAACATTACTTTTCAGCAGTATATAAGAGCTGAAGTTAGTCTCTCTGTGTGTAAGCTAAACATTACCAACATTATCTCATCCTGGTTTTTTAATTTCCATAATGGCTTTGTCTAATACTTGTTCTTTGCCTTAGACTGACAAGACATCTATGAAATCAGATGTCTTCTGATTCTGTATTTGTCTGGAAACTCATAAAATGGAATCTGGATCACTAAATAGCATGAATATGTACTCCAGTAACAAATATAAGCATGTGTGGAGATAGTCCCTTTGTGATGTGTCACATTTTGTGATTGTGCATTTTCTAAACTTTGATGGTCTGAAGATCGGCTCAAACTAGTTCAGTGTTTTGTTGACATGCTTTCATTCAAGTTTTTCTAGTCTTGACTTTAACTATAATTCTAAGATTCTTTGTTCCTTAAGAAAACTTGCAGACTGTTTGCAGCAGACATTTTGATCTTTTCTCAAAGGTGTCCTCAACATAAGAAGGACATGGAGCTGTTGGAACAAGTCCAGAGGAGGGCCATGAAGATGATCAGGGGACTGCAGCATCTCCTGTATCAAGACAGGCTGAGAAAGTTGGGTTTGTTCAGCCTGGAGAAGAGAAGACTGTGTGGAGACCTCATAGCAGCCTTCCAGTATCTGAAGGAGGCTATAGGGATGCTGGGGAGGGACTCTTCCTTAGGGACTGTAGTGACAGGACAAGGGCTAATGGGTTCAAACTTAAACAGGGGAGGTTTAGATTGGATATAAGGAAGAAATTCTTTCCTGTGAGGGTGGTGAGGCACTGGAATGGGTTGCCCTAGGAAGCTGTGAGTGCTCCTTCCGTGGCAGTGTTCAAGGCCAGGTTGGACAGAGCCTTGGGTGACATGGTTTAGTGTGGGGTGTCCCTGGTTATGGCAGGGAGGTTGGAACTGGATGATCTTAAGGTCCTTTCCAACCCTAACTATTCTATTATTCTACAATTGTATGAGCATTCTCAATCCTTCTGAATTTAATATATGCAACTCTATCCCTGCTGAGAGATGGGATCCATAACTACATCTTTCCAGACCAAATATCTGTGCCTGCAGACGTCCTGAAACTGTGTTTTCATGGTTTTCATACTGGTATTCATATGTGTCCTCAAGTCACCTGGCTTCCTAAATTCCTCAGACAAGTTGAGCGGCCCATGCAGAGCACCCCCACCACTCCTGCCGTCTCTACAGGATAACTGGGGTAACTGGGATCTCTTTGAGGTCTCCACTGGAAGAAGGCAATGCAGCCTGCCCAAGTGGCTGGGTACAGCCACAAGCCCTAAATGTCTGCAATCAGTAACAGGCAAACCTTGCTGGCTACTGAGCTCAAGAACTTACTTTTATTATGTTGATCATATCCGTGATTGTTCTGCACAATTTCTGAGACCAGAGTAAGATATACTTCTAGCTTTCAGTTTAGAAGTAGGATGTACATATTTTTTTCCACAAAACCTTGTTTGAAAGCCACTTTATAACTTGCTGTGATAGTGTTTATGTCCAGCACAGTATCAAGCCTTGATAAATACCCCTGCCTCTCTATGTGCTGGCTACTGAGAATGCTTTATCCAGCTCTTGAGGGCACATATTCCTGATTTGTTGGGACTGAGCAGATTAGGCACTATACCATTGGCTGGGTGTCTGTAGTTACATGGTTTTGGAGGAGTGTATGACATGTGAGATCTCCCAGTTTTAGCAGTGATGTTCTGAAAGCCACAGTTTCTACCAGAAATGAAGTGTTTGAATTAGTTCCAGTCCAATTACCCTGAAACTACCATGAGCCGTCTCAGTCCCACTCGTTGCTGAGCACTCATGATATTCTTAGTGAAACGATGTGCACTTTTGTTCGGGGGCAAATGCAGCCCTGAATAGGCAATCTGAGCCCCTGTGCTGGGGCACTGCATCCATATTGGCTCATGTGAAAGACATGCCAAGGGTCAGGAGAGGAAAGAAAACAGACACACACATTGACCAGGCTGCAGCACAACAGTGTGGCTTCCCTTCGGCTGTGTAAGAGCCAGAGAGAAGCTGCAGCACTGCTCTGCACTATAGGAGCCACCACTGTTGCAGTGGGGTAGGTGAAATGAAGCCAAAGCTGGATCTAAGGTCCTTCCAGTCTCCCCTTGGAAATCTATGCCTGTACTTCAGTCTTCAGAAAATGTACAATAGCACAACTTATTAACATGCAGATTTAGCACTGGCACTATTACGTAAGTATGTGTTGCCTTCCCTCTAACCTAAATTTCACTTACAGAGAAAACACAGAAGACTTACAATCCATATGAAAATAACATCCAAGTGTTTTCACCCATCTAACCCCCACCAGGATTTTGTCAGCCCTCTTCATATCTGAAGACCCTTGTGTTTTAGTTCCTTTCCATTCTTTGGCCATTATTTTCTGTCCTGATTGCTGAAATCGAGCTACTCAGAAGAGATTTGATTCTGTTACATTTTCCCAGTCCTTTTCTTTAAAGCTTTCCTTCAGGATTACTGCGATCTAATGAGTTCTTCAAATTTACCATCAACTTGACATGCAGACTCAAAAATGTGATTCTTGCTGCTCAGCCACCCCTTGTAGTCAACTTCAGCTCACTAAGTAAGATAGTCCTATTCACAGTTATGACTCAATAATTCTGCAACACAGCTTCTGTGCAGCATGTGACAGCTCCTCTTAGCAAACTGCTGATACAGTCTGCATGGAAACATTCAGTGATACAGAGTTTTTATAAAACTGTATCGGAGTCCGCAGTCTTACCGATAGATAGATTTCCTGGTGTCAAAAAAATACTCGGAACAGGATAATATTTGTTCTTATGGATTTATTCAGAAGCTAATGATTTTTAGCAGTTTTTAAAGACAGTTTCTATGAGGCAGCCATTTAAATCTCATCATTTTTTCAAAGACTTCCAATAAGTATGAAAGACCATGGCAGTGGAAACCAATATAATCACACTATGAGTCCATCTTTCGGCAGTCAATTCAGCATTCTGTTTGGAGCATGTACCGTGGCAATTTTGCATCCCTGGAGAAATGTGTTTGTTAGATTGCAAAGAACAGGCCGATCAATTCAAACTGTTGGAATAACAAGTTGGTTCTGCACCCAGTATATTTATAATTCTTATTGTTTTTTTTTCCCTGTGAAAAGCCATTTCCCAGGTTTTGTATTATTATTTTCCTAGAACTAACCTAGTTCAATAAAAGGATAAGGTCACCTCTTTTTTCCCTTTTCTTCTCCATGATTTGCCTACACTTGTCTGTAGTGTTTACTGCATTTTAGACAGAGGCATTTCCATATTAGATAAATTGCTCCAATCTCTGCACTGACTGATGAAGCTAATGCTTCTCCCAGGAAGGCAAAATAAAAGAAAAAAAAATTCCTTCTTTGCTTTCATCTGAATTTCACCAATATTTTAATTCATTAAGGAAAAGAGCTTTAAATATCACAGTAAAATAAAACAGTCAGTAAAGTACAATGGCTACACTTTTCTAAGAAGTAAATATTTAGTGTACTTAAACATACATCCTTCTCAGGTTATTCAGGACATCTTATGCAGAGAGCACTCATCATTTTGGGGAGAGGTAAATAAATTTATTCAAGCTCCATTATGGACCTTCAATGCAGAATAACACTATTACTATTATTTCCACTTATATAGAGAGGATACTCAATGAATGTTCTCTTCTATCAGCACTTTCTTTGAGTAAATGCTTTCTGTTTTCTGTTAAAGTGCATCCAATATATTAACCACCCTTGAGATGTTAAGTAACAGTGCTCCAATCTGTCACAAAAGAGGCAATACTGCAGAGAAGTAAACCTGCAATTTTTAAAGTTGGATGGTACACAGAGAAAATTCCTGTGAAATCCTTAATTCTAAGCAGTCATTCGTTACCTTCAGTGAATCCTGTAAGCTGCTGGAGTACTGTAAACATGAACCGTTATAGTTAAAATGGAAAAAAACAACATGTAAAGTATTGTTTTCCTCTGAATATCGTGTTTTCGTCTTTTCCAGAAAGACATACACATGAAAAGTCTCTTTACACTTAATAAAGCTTCCAGAAGTGTAAATATACATTTGAAAACACGTAAGTAACTTTGCCACTGCCTCCTTACAACTAAAAATAATTTAAATGAAACAAAATATAGGATTACCACAAAAAAAAAAGGAAAAATTATATGTATATGTATATGTATAAAAAAGCCAGCAGTCAGTGGTCCTGTCCTTCAAACAAGGGATATCTTCACTGCTTCAGTGACTTGGAAAACTGTAAGGCTATCTAGCCAAACCTCTGCACAACTTGCTTACAGATCAGTTGGGTTTTATGCTCTTGTAGTATTTGGAGTGAATTTCACTTGCTTTTGTATCAGCAGACCAACTACTGTTGTCTTCTTAAATAATTAAAGTCTTTTGAAAAGAAGACAAAATTATTGTAAATTACTTCCCCATTTATTAGAGATTTTCACAATTTCATTCCAACTTAGATCTTTTTTTGCCTGAAAAATTCCTTTTCCAATGTCAGAATTGCTCACTGTTAAAGGGCACTGTAAATTTTGCAAGCCAGGATCCTGCTTTCATCCACTTTTAATTTCCTGTCCCTTCAGACTCTTGTCCTGCTGGTGGGGCTCTTTGCTCTTCTCTGGTGTGGTCTAGGCCTTCTACTGGCCCATTCACAGCAGAAAGGCATGTGAAATGCAATGGAAAATCCCTCCCATGTAAAGCTGGTGGATGTTCAGACACAGTTAACGTGAAGAAACCACCTAATCAAATAATTAGGTTGAATGGTGCTTCAAAAGGTTGACCAGCCCCAAGTTCTTGTGTCAAAACCTGATCAGTATGATCTGTATCATTCTCAATACAAATTTAAAACCATAGGACAGTTTAGGTTGGAAGGGTCCTCAGGGGATCACCTCATTCAGCATTTCCCCTGACATAGCCTAAACTCAATACTGGCTAACCTAGTTTTAATGCCCAGCAAAGATGGAGACTCATCATCTTCCCCCCAGAAAATTATTCCAGTACTTTACTGTCCCCTTTAACTTTTTTTTATATAAAAGTCTCATATTTTTTTTAACATCTAACCTGGATTTAATTAATTAAAGTAAAAAGTTCATGATTTCTGTTGCAGACCAAGAAAAACCTATTGAAAGGAGAGGGAGGAAACCCCTTATAAGAACAGCCAGCTCCACACAATGCAGCCCAAAGCTTGCCAGGGTTAGCCTTAGTCTGCTGTAGTAGTGGGGGCTGGATAACATCTGAGTTCTTGTTGTCATTAGTTCCCACTATTTGGTAACAAATATGTTTAATGTTCACATGTACTTTTGTGCTGGAACTTCCTGTTATTAACAATATTGCCGTATATTTTATGTCTGTAAGTTCCATTTGATTATTACTATTATTTGGGGGATTAAGTTACCTAAAAGAAATGTGTTGTTTGTGTTTCTGGCAGTTTGGTAGGTTAGCAGAAGGTCTTGACGCTACATTTGGAACAGTTTATGGGTTAGTTGATAAGAATGGCAACAAAAAAAAAGAATGAAGAGAAATTTCACATGACAATTATTACATATAATTATGAGGATATATTTGACAAATTTTGGTATAAGTTGAAAACCTGACAGCTTGTGGGTTTTCTGATCTATCATTAGTTGAGTGGATTAAATTTACAACCGTAACTCACATACAGCTGAGTTCTTTCCTTAATGGTATTTTCTTCCTTTCCAGGATCATCATGAACTTTTCGGAGTGTTGTAAATGCTAGAAAAATTATCCCTAGTAAAAGGAGCAAATCTGAGTTAAAACCAAATTAAAGGCAACAAAGTTTTGAGTGCAGGTTTCCTGTTCTTTTATTTTTTTTTAATTTTTTTTTCTCGTCATTATGCCTGCAGTTGAATTGTAATTTTTTTATTCTAAAAATAGGGCTGTGATCTCTTCCTGAGTAGGACTACAGAATATTAAGTAATACTCTGGATCCGTCAGAGCAGTCACCCTCCCACTTCAGAGACACTCAGAAGTTAGGGGGAGAAGCATGAAGGCATGGGTTAAAAATACATCA
The DNA here is from genome assembly GCA_002631895.1 of Agapornis roseicollis. Taxonomy (NCBI): domain Eukaryota; kingdom Metazoa; phylum Chordata; class Aves; order Psittaciformes; family Psittacidae; genus Agapornis; species Agapornis roseicollis. The sequence continues at coordinate 38,522 of NDXB01004197.1, read as the reverse complement.
TGGACTAAGTTACAGATTTGGTGCTAAGGTGATCCTGAAATTACAGCTGGCCATCCTATCTACACCAGTTTAGACATGCACAAGTGTGATTTCAGTTTTGCTTATGAGGAAAGTTTTCTGATAGGATATGACATTTGATCTGCAGTGCAATCCTGCCTTATTTAACTGGATTTGTAGAGAGTAGATATACTTGTAATTATACAGAGCAATTATGAAAAATATTTATACATTGACCTTAATATTTATCCAAGCTGGAATACAGACTGAGCAAAGGGTATCAGCCAAGTGCCAACCCAGATAAGTCTACAAAAGATGGCAATCATTTCTCTTGCTTAACTTCTGAAGAGCTGGGCACAGCAGTTATCATGGCCCTACATATGTGGACTAAGGCACCGTTTCTGAATGATAATTTGTGGGGGATGTATTTACTACACCAAATAAGTGTACATGCCATGTTGACATATTCCTCTTTAAGTAGTTTGATAAAATAAGATTTGGGAAGTTTACTACTATCAGTGTTTTGTTTGAAGGTTTTCCCATGGTGCAGTTTCCAGGGTTTTACACTATTAAATATGTTTTCTGCAAACATGAAGAATTGTTTACTGAGAACCTCTTTGAAAGCTGACTGAGATGGGTTAACACCTATTGTCAGGATTTTATGGACCAAGAAAGAGTTCTAAAGTTTAATTCAGTATAGAAGTACCGAAAATGGACTCCAGAAATCTGACCTCTTTATCATCAAAGATTTAACTACGATGAAGAGAAAGATAACATAATGTTGTTTCAGTAGCTTCCTGTGCATTTGCACCAATGAGTGCTGTGAAAGGAGCTTATGACATTTAAAATTGGTGTGTGGTGCCAGCAGTAACTAAGTACACTGTTTTCTGTTTATGCTGATACTCCTCCTTAGTGCAAATTAAATAGTCTATTGTATTTAAACTCTAATCTAGCACACCCGGATGTCAGTGGGAGCCCTTCAGTTGGTTTCAATGTGTTGGATCAAGTTCAAGCAGACTAGCAAACTACGTCAACACTTCATTGGCCTGAAGACTTTCCTTTGGAGGGAGTCTTGGGCTGCTGTCCTTAGATATATTCAACCTCTACACCTACATTCCTGGGTGCAACAGCTATCCTACAAGCCCTTGCAGAACAGAAGGAAAGACCTATAGCTGTTGGCTCATTTGTTTGCCTGTGATTTGTGATTCTCCATAAAGAAAGACTGAGAGAGTTGTATCTGACGCTTGTCTTTATTTATTACTATCTCTTACCAGAGGGACTGAAGGCAGAAAACCATGTTCAACCTGACTTAGGTGGCTATCAGGCTCTTGTCCTTCTCTAGCCCCATTTTTAAGTTAGGAGTGCACATGGGCCTGTGGTAGAGGTGTGAAGGTAATTAAGCCAGATGGGAACACGTGTTTAAATAAGGTTGTGGTAGGAGGAAGGAGAGATAATTGGATCCCTTCTGCTTGGCCCAGATGTTGCCATCCTGGAACACGGGGTGGCTCTGAACTGTATTTTTCTGTACTGCCTAGCAGACAAGTACTACTAAGGAAAAAATGGGATCAAGTCCACCAGCACATGTGGTCAGAGGCAGCAGGGTATGCCTTTGCACTGGCATCCCAAACTGATGTGGGAGACAGATATGAGTTGATGGCCACCAGTGGATTTGTGCCTAATTAATATCGTCAGAGCAAGACCCTGGCTTACGAGAGCTGGAAAACTGGGGGAGATCAGAAGCTGTAGCCATGCTGGTTAAATTGGGAAGGTCTCTTAGAAAGATTAGGGTGGATATTTCAGAGTTGTAGTGCTAATTCTTGATAAGAGAGTTCTCTGCTCTGTGGCAGGAGATGAGGATGCTGCTGGCTGTATTATGTGCTGCTTCATACAGTTGCTGCAGCTGGTACAGGTAGCTCCTGCTGCCTGATGAGTCACAGGGACACAGAAACCAAACCCTCTGGTGATTTCCCTCCTTCCCTTGATGGACCAAGTATGTCACTCTCATGATAATGTGAAATGGACTCTGCTGACAAACAAACATGGACAGACTATTTGGTCTGCAAGCATACAGCAGGGAAGAGGTGGACTAAGCAAAACCCTTAGGGATTTTAAAAGGTGAATAACTGAAACATTCTGTAAAATGTAACTTCTTAATAGTACTCTCTGTGGCATGTTCCAAAATTGTATCCTTCGCATGGCAACACAATCACTACTTGCACTGATGTAACTGTAGAACCATTTAACAATGATGTTTTCCTTTATTTATGGTTCAGTAGTCAAAAGAAAATTAACTGGTATCTCCGCAGTGTACCAATATTTATGCTCTGCTTAATGCTCCACATAATAATTACCTTTTCTAAGATAACATTTAAGATAATTCATGGAAAGCTGTCAGGGAAAAATGAGAACTTCACACTGAAAATCCTCAGTTACATGTTAGAAAATTTAATTTATATGAAATGTTGCTGTCCATTTAGTTCTTCAGACTAAAGTTATGTGCTAGCTGTAATTCTAAAGTTAAAAAGAAAAGAAGTTAAACAGCCCCTTTCTGAAGTTCCTCTTTGTTTTGTGGGTGCCTTGGTACCACATCTAAGAAAACCTCATCAAAAATTCAGTGTTACTGAGAATCTTACTCAAGGTGTAGAGTATTCAGGTCAATTTTTTGCTGAACAACTACTATGGTTTTGTTTCCTCTCTTGTAATTTTTTATTAATGAGCAAGTGCAGAGATCTGATTAAAAGAAAGACACTTGCATCTTCTTCATGACAGTGACATTGGGCCCGTTATTCCCTGTGTTGTCTATTGCAAAGAAATAAAAATAATAGGTTCAGGCTAAAAAGATGACACAGATTTTATAAAATGCCCTTATGTACAACACGATTTCTATTCATAGCATAAACTTATCAGTTAAAATAGTGAAGATGTTTAAAAAACTGGAATTATTAATTTTCTAACACAGGTATATATAATTTAAAAAAATTGAAGATTAAATTACATATTTCCCCATCCAAGGCTCATAAAAGCCAATATGATAGTTCCGTATTTAGGAAGATAGTTCAGATTAGACTTTCTTCTGGGTCCAGTAAAGAAACCTATAAAAACATGCAGCAAAAGACCCCGGAGAGAGCACACTTTGTTTCCAAGTTGTTTTCCATCACTTTTCAATGAAAGCAGCAATGTGCCAAGCCACAAAAGGGTGCCCTTCAGGACACCAGAGGTCCATATGTTGCTGAGGGTGAGGGATGGGTCTCTGTCTTAGCCTTTTGTTCTCAAGAATTCAAGCCTTTGAAGCTCTGTTGTTAAAAATTCAGGTGTAAGGCAGAACTCACAGCAGATCCTTAAAGTGTCTGAGCTAAGCTCATAAGCGAGATGGGCTTTGCTAAAGTTACTGGTTTTTTTACTTTCAGCAGTTTATCTCCAGGAATGTTGAGGAGGGTGAATTTTCATCTATCCTGTGTCTTATTCTATTAGCACATCTGCAAGCTTTGGACCAGAAACAGTGCAGCAGACACCGACCTTGTTGTTTTTGTTGCTACTGGGAAAAGATTAACACCAGTCACTTGCCTTGCTGACCTAAGCCTATAACATATCTGCACTGGCTTTTTTTTCATTGTTTATTTATAGATTACAACTTTAAAAGCTTCTAAGGTTTTATTTAATGGCCTTGGAGCTCAAAATCTCTACTTTCAAACCAGAAAACTTAAAAAGAAACATAAATTGGAAAACCTGTAACACTGAGCTATGAAGAGATTTTACTTTCTGGAAAGGGGTTTTGTTAGTATTTCCAGATCAGGTTGGATGGGCCTTTGAGCAACCTGATCTTGTGGAAGGTGTTCTTGCCTGTAACAGGGGTGTTGGAACTAGATGATCTTTAAGGTCCCTTCCAAACTAGTCTGTGAATTCCCCCCAAATCCTTTCTTCTTTTCAGCAATGTGCCAGTGCTGCGCTGCACCTCCTCCTCCTCTTTCTTCCTGATGCCTCATGCATCTGCAGCTGCTTGACAGGCTACAAACTGGGCCATCCAGCTGTGCCTGGCATGTGGGGTTAGAGGATGGGAGGGGAGCCACAATGAAATGAGTGTGATACAGGTCAAGCTGCAGAGAAGGCAGGTTGGGAGCTAAATGTGTGAGTCTCCCTTTCGATGTGTGAGGTTTGACAGGTCTGCACTGTGAAGGCTATAGTTTAAAAATCTTGCCAGGAGGGTTGAAAACAGTTTCTTCAGAAGCCCAGAGTTAGGCTGGGCTTTATTACAGCCCAATATTACAGCCTAATTTATTAATTTATCTTTATTACAAGAGGCTGCTTATTTCACCAACGGAGGGAGTGTATTCCCTACGATTTTAATAGGCTACACAGGGTAAGTGTATTTAGTTACCCTGAACTGGTCATGTAACCTTTTAAAACATTAATTTCAAGAATCCGGCCCAATCACAGCCCAACCCTTCCTGTATTTCACTACGTCATTCAGTTTAAAAAAGGAAACCTTATTTTATAAAGCTTTATAGACCAAGTTCCATCTACGTGAACTGTTTATTTAGGCAGGAAGCTACTCAACTACTATTTCTGGAAATAATGGGAAAGTAGTTACCTAGACAAGAGTATGAATAATTCTATTGTTGTCCTTTTATTCAAAGCTACCAGAACCCTCTCGTTAAGTTTTAAAATTCATTTTAGAGCCCTCATTCTATTTCTAGATTCCTATTTTATTCTCAGGCTAAACATATGCCACTAAACAATACCCACAATTAACAAATAATATTTTAGTTCCATTTCATCTTCATCAGCAAAATCAAGTAGTTTATACTTTTACTCAACACAGCAAACAAAAGGTGATAGCTATTAAAACAGAATGAATAATTAACATTCTGTCCTCCATAGCTGATAGTCCAGCATTGAGCCTTTTCCTTGACTGTGTGGTAAAGTTTTTGAAAACCTCTTTGGATTGGGATTAAGCAGCTAGTTTTGATTCTTGACACAGGGCCGTAGAGCTGACTGAAGACAATCTTTTCCTTCAGCTTCTCCAAGAGCTCTGATGAAGGCTTTTCTTTCCCATATCAATTACTTGTTCATGAAAATCAGTTCCTCTATCAAAAGAAATATACTGACTTTTTATCTCCCCATATCCTTATTTCTTCTTAATTTGTTTTTATTCCTGCAAAACATGGTAGGATGTCTAATTCTGACTAGAAAGGGAGGAAACACAGACGGTAAAAAAATTCTCAACACGTTCAATACATAAAATAAAAAGGTTTGGTCCATTTACGGTGCTGGAATATCCTCTGAGCTGTAACTGGACTAAAATATTACAGAGACTGTAACAGAAAGAATAAAGAAAAAGTACTAATAATGTATATTTATTCTAAGCATTGTCAGTGATCATGGAAATTTGACTTGAAGGCTTCCAGATTTCAGACTACTTCCTACAGGAACACTGTTCTGAGTTCTGCAAGTTCCTCACCTTGCTCTGCAAATGAAATGACAGAATGAATGGTTGAACTGAGGCACTGGGACCAGTGGAGCTCTGGCAGAAAGGAACAGAGTTCTCGCTGTGCTCTGCCTGCACCTGTTCACATTGCTGATTTCTCTCAAGCTGTACACATGCATGTTTAATGTGAAGGTTGCCCAGGAACCCCAACCTCTGATGTTAGAATATGTTACTGAATCATAAGTCAGCTTGACTGTTTCTACATTTCCAAATCACTGAAGACGGCATTTACAAAATATTGGATGTACGGGTACAGCATCCTAGCTGTGCTCATTTGCCTCCATCTCTGGAGATGCCCAATATAAAAGCTAACACTTCAAGCATGCACTACCAAATTCTCAAAACACCCTGTATATTGCTATTCACAGAACTCCACCTGCTTTGTGCACCTGAATTATACAGTGTGCATGCTTCACTGATGCCAGCTGCTTTTTCTGAAACACACATATGCACACAGGTAACAAGATCTGCAGCTGCATGAAGTTTTCAATCTGCTTTTGGCTCATAAAGCAGCTAGTCTGGTAACTACTTTCTGTTTGACATAATCCAAGTAAACAGTCCATCTTTATGAAGCTTTATTACATTTTTTTTTTTTTATTATTCAGTAAAACATAAAGGCAGAACTTTGGGTTTGTTTTCTTTTTTTTTTTTCATAATTTAAAAAGAAATTATCATAGTATCCTGGAAGACCCATTAATAAGGGAAAATCCTGACACCCTGCATAAAGTAATAGAAACCTTCACTGCAAGATTAATACTAAGAGAATAAAAGCCCTGTCTTAAAGACAATTCCATAGTCACACTGATCCTTTATTATTACTTTTCTATATATTTGCTAAGCTGTTTGTTCATATACTATATAGCTATTGTGGGATGCACTATTCAGTTTGCATGCACTTTTGGTTAAGAAAGGAGATCCTAACAACAGAAAACACTGCTGGTGATTGACCAGCAGATTGAACCCTTTTTGTTCTAGTATTTCCCTAGTCTATCAGATTAGTCTGAGTAGCTGAAGATTGAGTAATTCTGAAAGCACATATCAAGATTCCACTGCAGAGCGTTGTTTGGACCATATTACAGAAAATAATGAAGTTTAACCATTGCTGGTTTTGTTTTGGTTTTGGTAGGAAAACACTCACTTTTGGTTGTCGCTTTCCTATAGCTGGAGTTGAAAACATACTTTCACTGACCCTTGCATACGAAAAGAATAAATTACTCTTTCACAGTAGAAGCACATTTCTCTAGCAGCACCCTGGGTAGCTCTAAACAAGGTCACATTAAAGTTGCATTGTTCCTGTTTGAAATGTAACTATGCAGTTTCTTCTTTAATGTGGTTATACCTAAGCTAGAACAGGAAGGGTCAAAAATTGACTGGCAACTCCTGTCTCAACCAATATAGGCTTAATGTCTTTTCCCTTCCTACATAATTTAGGACAGTCACAGAATTTTACAAAACCTTTTCCAGTATTATTTGTCTGTATTGCAGTACTCCTCAGAGGCTTCATCTGCAATTCTCCATGCACTACCTTAATGATGAGATCATTCTTCCACTTAAATATGATACAATACCTCTTACTTGCTGGAGCTTATGCACAAATGTTATGATCTGGTTACAGCAGAAAGATAGTATTTTAAGTACATTTCCTTAACTTGTCAGCTATCCCACCTTTTACATCTGTATAAATAACAGATCAGGTACGGAAAAAAAATCAGGGAAATATTCAGGACGTTATTTTTACAACAGTCCTTCAGAGTGTAAGAACATATTGTCATATCTCCTCTAGAAAACTGACTGATAACATTGCAAGTGGGGCATCAGCTGTTAATTGGAGCATACTACATACAGCACTTTTTTTCCCCACAAAAAAGTAATTAGATGAATACATATCTCAATGAAAGCGAACCAGATTCTTTGCTGTGAAAAAGATAGACCACTATGCTTACATGAACTCCTATTTGTCCAATAGGGCTTTATACATCCATAACACCATAAGCAGACACCATTTATAGAAATTTGGGTGAAAAGACAATGCTTTCATGTTGTCACAGTGGCAGTGAACACTTTCTATGCGCTTTTATGTATGGCCTAGGAAATGCATGCTGACCTGGAAGACAGAAGCCTTTGTTTTCTTGCTATGTTGATATTGCCATCAGCCATTGGAGATGGGCTATATAGGGAGCTTATTTTTTTTGGAAAGAGAGCTGAGGAAGATCACAAGAAACCTTTTAGAAGAACTAGATTTACAACTGGGATTCCTGTGATCAGAGAAACAAGCCTCTATGGGTTGTCTCTTCCATGATATTGTCATATGTCACTTCCGGTAACACAGAGGTAACTTTCTGGTTCAACCGTTTTTGGAAACGTTGCTGTCTCAGCCAAAATTCAGTATCAATGCATGAAATCACACATCATATTTTTTTCCCCGCTGCAGCACACATTTACATGTTTATCACCCAAATGAACTGTATGGAGCACTGAAAACTTTCCTCTCAAATAAACAAATATCAAATGCAATTGGTGATGGTATTACCAAATAGAAATAGGAACTTTAGTAACTACCATTTTTACCTGGTCATAATATTTCTAACGCTATGGCACTCTTGCCCCAGAAGGTCTTTCTCACTTGGACTGCTTTCCTTATGATAGAAAAAGCATCTTTTCACAAGTGTTACTGATTTGTATTGCTCAGTTAAACAGCCACTTTTCATTCATCTAGGCTAGATAAACAGCTTTGAAATGTGCCAGATGAGATAATAGCCTAAAATCTTGGGGTGACATATTAGATAAGTGATCATCCCCCTGTACTTGGCACTAGTGAGGCTGCATCTTGAATAATGTGTTCAGGTTTGGGGCATTCACTACAAGAAAGACATTAAGGTGCTGGAGTACGTCCAGAAAGGAGCAAAAAAGCTGGCAAAGGAGCAGCTGAGAGAGCTGGGGTCATCTAGAGAGAAGGGTTATTTGGAGAAAAGAAGGCTCAGCAAAGACTTTATTGCTCTATACAACTACCTGAAAGGAAGTTGTTGCGAGGTGGGTGTCAGTCTCTTCTCCCAAGTATAGACAGGAAAAAGAAGAAATGGCCTCAAGTTGCAGTAGGGGAGATTTAGATTGGATATTAGGAAAAAATTCTTCCTTGAAAGGGCTGTCAATCATTGGAACAGGCTGCCTGGGGAAGTGGTTGATATTTAAAAGACATGCAGAAATGGTGCTTAGGGATATAGTTTAGTGCTATGTGCTGCTACTGGCAGTGCTAGGTTAATAGTTGGATTTGATGATCTTAAAGATTCTTCCCAACTTGAGTGACCATATGATTCTATAACTTGCCAATACATACCAGTTGAGAATCTGTGCTGGACCCTATCCAGAGGTCCACCACCTACTACAGTCTCCATGCTTCTGGCAACAGCTTTTTAGCTAGAGAGCAATGTCTTTGCCCTTCTGTGCTTGGTAGTCTTCAGCTTACATCCTCTTGTGTGTCACTGACCTATATGAGTGACACAGTAGGGCTGGTTTATTTTGCTTTGCTGGACTTCACCACTGCATCATTACTGACTCAGAAAAAGGAGACTACTGGTGAGTAACACTTCCCTGCTTTCTCACAAACAATAATGGGTGAAGCAGCTTCTTCTCTCACACTGGTTTGAATAGAGCCAAAGAACCAGCTTTTCATTACAGTAGCACTCAAAAAAGAAATGTGGCCAAGGAAATACCTTGAGGAATGATGGGGAAACGAAGACTGTGATTCAACACCATTTTTTCCCCTTGTGGAGAAAACTAATAAAAAGACCCGAAATAATGATAAATATTGGAACGTGTTCATACTGCCAAAACACTCAATTTAGATACAACTGCAGATATTCCTATTGATCTTACTAATCCATTTTTAGTGTTGGTTTTTGGTTAATAAAAGTTTTCCTTTCAAGAATAAGGCAGGAGATTTCATTGCAGCATCAAGATCAGGAGTAAAATCCAAATGATTTTTGCATGCTGAGGAGAAGGTTCCAAGTGCACCTGCAGTAATCTGGAGCTCCCAGGAAACAGCCTCCATCTAAGATTTCATGTTAGCTGCCTGGGGAAGCCATAGTTATTTCTAATGAGCTAAGGAGCTTTTTCACCCATAAGCCATCGGTTGAATCTAGGCTAAAAGAGAAATTAGCTAAGAAAAGTTCCTACTCCCCTTCCCCATAAGTAGCATTTACTGCCCTCTATCAGAGATTAATTTAGATGGATCTTCATCCCAGTTCCTACTACAGGCTCACTACTCCACCACATTGTGTTGCCTTTGCAGGAGAGATTGCTTACCTATGTGTTGGGCCTAATTCAACTCAGATGCAACCTTAGATGGACCCACAAAGAACAGTTTCTGCAGTTCCTGCAGAAAACCCTGAGTTACCACTTATTCAAGTTTCCTTTACCAGCATACTCAGATGCCTAGCATTCACAGCTTCTTGAATAAAAGTCATTGTTTGCCACCAGCCTGACCATCCAACAGAAAGTGTAAGGTAATCTGTACAGCACAGAGGTAGCAGATAATGAAACTCACTGCATCAGCACTGCAGGGGTATGTATGCACCTCTTTCTGTCTGGGGAATCTTGGACTGAGGCCAAATTGGTCTTCAGGTATTTGTGAAAAATTATCATGCTATTGTCAGTAATGAATAATGAGAAGTCTTAAATTCCAAATCAAAACTAATTTGGTTAACAAAAACAGTAAAAAAAAATCTGATTCAGGATTTTTGAGAACTGCAAATTGCTAGCACTGGCCCTGAAATGGACCAGCATGCAGATCACTTGAACCGAGATGGAGCTGGTCAGCAGTTTGTCTATTTGCTACTGCACCCACAGCCAAAGCAGACAATAAGCATTTACAAGACTGCCTGCAGATCTGCTTTCCTGTTGCTTGCAGCACAGCCAGCTTCTAAACACTATGAGTTTCACTGCGTGCCAGATGTTTATGTCTAGATGAGGCAAACGAAGTTCTACAGCTTCCATAACCTAATTTTTAAACCCTGATTAGGTATTTCTCATTTAATCACATATATTATTAATTTCAATGAAATTACTGTTTCTCCCCATGCCTTTGAACAGCCAGTGCATAAAAGTTGGGTTGCTAAGGCAGAATTATTGCCAAGTATTCCAGTTTAGCTGACTGCACTCTGATTACTTAATAACGCCCAACTATGTGCAGAACTTCTCCTTGCTGTGCGCCACACAGAGTGCTGCACTACTGAAAAAGCCCAACAAACTCAGAAAAAGCTGCACTGCGTTGGCTTAAGCACCTTCCTCAGCGTGGTTTATACTTCAGGTTAAACAAGTCCACAGCTAAGGAGAAATACACGGCTTCTTGTTGTGCCGTTCCCCCAGCACTAATGAGCAAGTGAAAAATGAACGGCGCAAGCCTACGCTGAGGAGCTGAATTTACAGTGCTGGCTGAGATGTGATTGCCCCGTGGGACTGCTGGTATGCCCCGGAGAGACTCGCTCTCGGAAAGGCAGCAACACCGCGCCTGGAAACTAACCGGGATACAGAGCTGGAGAAACGCGAAGACATTCCTCACGCCGCTGCGGGGGCTACGTGTGCAACCGGCGTGAGGCCAAAGCTCCTCGCCCTCGGGCCGGGCCCCTCACCGTGCCGCCCCCACGCCGGGCAGGTGCCCGCCGGCCCGCGGTCAGGCCTCGGGCCTAACTTCGGTGAACGGCCAGGCTCTCGCACGGCACGGCCAGCACCGCGGCTGACTGACTGACTGACTGACTGGCTGGCTGGCTGGCTGGATCGCTGGCTCCCTTCCTTCCTCCCTCCCTCCCTCCGGCGCAAGGGAGCCTCNCCGCGGTCAGGCCTCGGGCCTAACTTCGGTGAACGGCCAGGCTCTCGCACGGCACGGCCAGCACCGCGGCTGACTGACTGACTGACTGGCTGGCTGGCTGGCTGGCTGGATCGCTGGATCGCTGGCTCCCTTCCTTCCTCCCTCCCTCCGGCGCAAGGGAGCCTCGGGCAGGTACGCCCGTAAGGCGGCCGCAGCGCACCACCCTCCATCTCCCCCGCCTCGGGGCGGCGGCGCGGAGCCAGCCATCTCGCCCCCTCGGGGCGGCTGCGGCGAGGGGCTTGCCCTCCCTTCGTTCCTCCCTTCTCCCTCCCCCCGTCGCTGCGGGCCGGGCCGGGCCGTGTCGTGCCGTGCCGCGCCGGTGGGCTTGGCTTGGGCTGCGGCTGCAGCGTGGGGCTCGCTGTGAGTCACCCAGCCCGCGGCGCGGGGAACCGAGAGCGCAGGCACACGGCGGAGGCGGTGCGGGCGGGCGGCGGCGAGCGGGCGGGGGCGACAGGCACTGGCTCCCCGCCCGCCCACTCGCCCATGCTGCCGAGCCGCAGTCAGCCGGAGCGCCGCTTCCTCCTCAGCCGCCGCCGATGACCTCTTCGCCTGCAGGCAGCCGCTGAGGACCCCCGGCGTTCACGCCAGGGCAGGGGATGGTAGATCGGCCCCCCGGAGATACGTCCACCCCAGCTCGCAACACAGCAGCCTCTGTTGCCGTCGCCACCGCCCGTGGGAGCCGCCGCCCGAGAGGAGCCGCAAAATGAACCCCCAGTGCGCCCGCTGTGGCAAAGTGGTCTATCCCACCGAGAAAGTCAACTGCCTGGACAAGGTGCTGGGGCGCAGGGGGGTCGGGGACGGCACCTCCCGGGTGTACCCAACTTGCGCACCGCTTCCCTCGGCTCCGGCGGGGCGGGCAGGGCCGGGTGAGGTGGGGGTGCACGGTGAGGCGGCAGGTGGCAAGTGCAGCGCCCCGGGGGTCGCGGCTGAGCCGGCGTCCGCAGCCCCTGGCTACAGCCGCCGTGTCACCGCGCTGGCGCAGGGTGGGGGGCGGCTGGGCCCGGCGGCACGGAGAGTCCCTGCGGTGCCCGCCCGGGCAGTGACGGTGCCGGCGACCGGTCCCCGCGGGCCCCCCAAGGATGAAGTTGTAGGCGGCCCCCGGCCGGCTGAGGTTGTCGGTCCTTCCCCGAGCTGCGGCAGCTTCGGCTGCCCATTACGCCATGGCCGCCTTGGCAGGGACGGTGTCCAGGGCGGCGGAGTGGCGACAGCCCCGTCCCTCGGGGTGTCCCCGGTGAAACCGGGTATCGCCGAACGCCGTGAATAACAGCGACGAACGAGGCTGTGACAGATGCGCCAAATTAACGTCCCTGGAAAGGCAAGGAGGTACCGGAGGAGAATACCGTATTGTGTTCTAAATTTAGTGCCTGTTCAGTGTACCAAGAAACCAGCTGTCACATTAGTTAGTGATTTTATTTGCATAGTATTGCGTTCTTAGCAAGCGGTGTCGGTTTTTTCTTTAACGAGGCAAAATGTCAAACTCCTGCTTGAGTTACCTTTAAAATAATCCTGGGAAGGTCAGTGCATACAGGTCCATAACAGGTCCACCTTAGCAGAGAATTTACGTTTCTGATAGTGTTTCAGAAGCACACTTGCTTTTCCGTGAAAGTAATTGTTTTGAGTTAGTTTACAAATATGTGTAATGTAAGTCCAAAATATTGACCTCTAGTTGTGTTTTTACATTTACGTATCTTTCAAAACATTGGAATCGTAAGTATTTCTACTTTATGTTTCTTTGCAGTACTGGCATAAAGGATGTTTCCACTGTGAAGTTTGCAAAATGGCTCTGAACATGAATAACTACAAAGGATATGAAAAGAAACCTTATTGCAATGCGTAAGTATTGTAAATATCAAGTCTTGCAGAAATGCACTTGAAAAGAAAACCTGGCCGTGGATATTGCCAAATGGGTATTGCCATGCTGTAAAAACTTGATCTAGAGATGCAAAACTGCAGTCCAGAGCAGTTTAGTATCATTTCAGGTTGCTTATTGAACTTCCATTGAAGTGATAGAAGATGAAAATATTTGTTTATGATGTGTTTAGGCAGCGTTTTAATATCAGATCTCAGGATAGAGATTCTTTCCTTCCAGAAAGTGTCGGATTTAGTGCTGACTCCTATTACATTCATTATTGGTCTGCTGGGTTACAGTTGTCCATTATGCAGTAGCTCTCTGTTCAGGGTTATGGACCTGATCAGCATTTCGTAGTAAGAAAACAAAGTGCTTCTCGTTTGTGTAGTTCACCAGAGACAATATCCTGTTAGGGATCATGACGACCTATTTTTAAAACAGTTATGTTCACATATCTCAGATTACTGAACTGGATATTTGCAAAATCCCTGCTTCCAGTGCTTCATGCTATTTTGTATTTTGCTGCTTTCTTAGATTTTGATAAAGAATATGGACTAATTTTGGTTGTAGAGTGTGAACATGCTGTGTTCCACTTTTAGATTTTTTTTTTTTTGCTGTTGTGCGGATTTTGGAGGGTGCTTTGATGTTTGGCTTGCAAATACTGCAGAAGAACATTTTGATACATGTAGAAAAAAGGTGCTTACTGTTCTTTGTACTGTGCTTCTAAGATTAGCTATGTGCATTTCACTATGTTTTAATTTTTAGAAAGTTATACGCTTTGTTAGAAGAGTATCTCCAAAGGGTTTGGAATTGAATTTGATGTTGTATGTTACTCATATATTGTTATATTGTTACTATTTTCGACTTCATGTGCTTAGAACATATGTTTTAAGTGACAGAATTTGAAACTATAGACACATTGTAATTTTTTTTCTTCAGAAATACTCTTCTATGCCCATCTTAAAATACTTGTTTCATGTTGAGCTAGATAGTCTATGGCTGGTTGTCACAGATAGTTCAACAGCAGATGCTCATTTCTTCCAGGCTAAAATTGAAGCCAGATAGTTCCTATCTGTATAAAATACGAGTTTCGTAATTAAAACTGCTGTACTGCCAAAACTTGAAACACCTGTTTCAGTGTGCACAGTTGTAGTTAGATTGCTTGATGAACATAAGGAGCTACACATGTACATTTCTAGCTTTCCTTGAAGTGCTCTAGTTCCTCATAGTGCTCTATGGGGGTGGCGTTAGACCTCTTGTAATAAACTGTGGTCAGTTTTCAGTCATAAGTGCTGTAGAGAAAACTCTGTAGGAAGGGAGATTAAAGCTTCAACAGGTGGTATGTTGCAAGTTGAAACTAATCAAGAGGTTTCTGGCCCTAGGTGGGGCTCTGCTGGTGGTGCTATTTGAGTTGAAGTACAAGTACAGTCTTATGTCCTTTACAGTGATTGAAACTCTGATAATATTTTGGTGCCTTTTACTGAAATTTTTGTGGCTAAATTTCAGCGATGATACTTTAGTTGTTTGATCTTTCCTGATTTACCTAATCAGATGCTTAATAACATTATTTGTTTTCAAAGTATCCTTTGTGCTGTGCATCTGTGTTTCCACACTGTGCATAATTAATTTATGTTTTAGGAGAGCTTTTCATCTATGTAGTTACGCTACATTGTGTGTCTTTCTATTTACAGATGAGGGGGAAAAAGGATGATGGATATGTTATATATCATTAAGGTGCTATTCTTCCTTCTTCCTGGTAGTTGCTGTAATGATCTTTGTAATAGTGATGCTTGAAAAAAACAATCTCTATTTTTGAAATATCTCTCAAACCTCATGTATGAAACAGGAAGAAACAATGAAAATGCATGGAAGAATTAGTTTCTGCTACTAAAGAAGAGACAGAATTTAATGTATAGTATCAACAACTCCATCCCTGGCTGTGTTCAAGGCCAGGTTGGATGAAGCCTTGAGTGGCATGGTTTAGTGTGAGGTGTCCCTGCTTATGGCAGGGGGGTTGGAGCTAGATGATCTTAAGGTCCTTTCCAACCCTAACTATTCTATGACTCTATGTGTATTTTGTTCTTAAGTTTCAGTAAACTTAAAGGCATTTGTTCAATCAAATGCTCTCATTTCATGTGGAATCACAAAGGGAAGAACAAGGTGTGCTTTTCGGTTTCAACAAACTTTAATATCCCTCAAAGGAGGGATAAGATGCTTATGTTTTGAAAATACAATTGATTTAAATAATGATATTTTGATGCAGTACTCTTGCATCTCAACGGTTACTTATTTGCAAAGCATATGCCACTATAGTATTTCAAGTTATGATGTGTCTTATCCAGTATTCATTAGCAAGAGGAAAATCCATTTTTATGTTAAATACTGCTTGATCAGAAAATCTGTGAAGAAAACAGAGCAGATTTACTCATACAAACACCTGTAAGTACTTGAAAAGAGCAATTACTGTTAGATTGTTTATTGAGGCTATTCATCAATGAGAGTGTAATTTGTAGGTAAAAGTGAAGTATGCAGTAATTTGAATGGAAGAGCAATACCATGAAGTAGTTCAGTAGGTTTGGAAGTTAACTTTTTGTAAGTCGAAGAGCATGTATCTTCAGTAATTTCTGTATCTTTATCTTAGTTCACAGGTTTGTTCAGGTACTTGACTATATTTTGACTTTTGAACTTAAAATATTCCACTCTTTTTCAGGTGCTTACATTAATAATTCTTTCTGCAGTACTGGCAAAGATCAGAAGTTACTTTAACTGTAAAACTTAAATGTGTTTCTGTTAATATAAGAAAAAGATACTGATTTGTGAATGCTCAAGCTACGCTTCTGGTGGAGGAAAGTCAAGTCAGATGGGTTAACAGGAACTAGTAAACTAAGAAGGAATATATTGTGAAATACTTTGATTGAGTGACCATTAGGAAAGGGCAGAAATATTTTTATATGCCAGGATTTTTTATTTTTTAAATTTTTAAGAGCAAATTTGTTTTTAGGCAGCTTACTGCATTTCTAGCAAAATGGTTGCGTGTGTTCTGTGATAGGGAGACACTAATAGCAAAAGTAGTGTCTGGGCTACTGACACAGTAGAACTGGTACAGGCCAAGAAGCTGAGTTGCCTCAGTATTTCAGTTATCATACCTCTTTTGTAAGTTGTAGATTTATGAAAGATTTTGCAACTGGGTTAGAGGGAAGACTTTGTCTATATGTGCCCATCTATAATATGGTTTTGAAAAGAATTATCTTTGTATCACTGAGTTTCCATGAAGTTCCTTGGTCTGGCTCCTTTAAACATTTCAGTTCTCTTACTTATAGAGAAAAGATTATACAACTTTGTTCCCTCTCTCTTGTTTATTATTTACGTAATTTGTGACATGTTTGAGTTATGATATTTTATCTCTGCTTGTTTGTGCAGTGCTTAGAATATTGTGCTTTTATCTCAGCCAGAACCTCCAAGTAGTACAGTGCTCTGACTTATGGTATTGTGTTTCTTGCTTTACTCGCATTCATGTTTTATCTAAAAGCCTCCTACACAACACTGAAGCTTGTAGATTCTTAACACATGGACACTGCTGGATTTCTCTGAACAACTTTAGTCTTGTCTTTTTGTTTGTTGTCTGACTTTAGATATGCCATAGTGACAGAGAGCTGCCTGATTTGTGAAATAATGTTGATGAGACTAAGGGCTCAGACTTGTAGCTGGGTTTTGCAGTCAAGCCAGGTGCTATGTGTTGCTTGAATGGGGTGAATGAGCCATTCCTTGTCTCTGTCAATGTGCATGTAGGTAGTAAAATACATATTAAGACAATTAAAATGACTTGAGTAGTCTGGCAATTTGTTAAATCAAGGTGGCTTTAATTAGAAAAGCCCTATTCCACTTTAATATGTGCAGATAGAGATTAATTAATATATAGGGAAATTATGAAAGTTGTTGTTATTATTTGCAGACTCAGAGCTGATTCTTCCCAGCTGCAAATTACAAAGATGATGCAAGGAAATGAATGTCATTTTGGCAACTAACAATCTGTGTACTAGTTCTCGAGCTTGTTAAATGATTGAATCATTTAGGATGATTAGATGGTAACTTATTCTTATGAATGGTAACTTATTCTTACGAATATTCATATAAGTGCTTTTTTGACAGATTCACTAGACCAAAACACAAGACTACTTTTTATGCAAAACATAAAAGCTGAAGTACATGTTTTTGGAATTTTCTCTCTGCATTAGCTATGCCTGTTGAAGCAAACAGACTTCCTGCATGTGTGAACACATCTGACAGAGATGTATCTTTTAATTTCAGCAAAACCTAATAGTTTAAGCTTCTGCAGACCTGATATACCTTCTTGCAAAAAGCAAACAACCTCACTGTTGGGATAAATTCTTCTGAAATATTTAGTGTCTAAAATTTTGCTAATCGCCTGCACACAGGAAAGCTTCATTCAAGTTTTTATTTATGACAGTCACCATATGGAATGATTATGTAACTTCAAAATTGCTATCTACTATCATGTTAGCATGAATTATGGACATGAAGAAAACTTCATTTTTCCTAGATTTGATTTCTTTTTAACTTATGTCAGTAGGAAATAGATATGGAAATCCGTTTGAAATATTGTGATGTTGTTAGAAGAATTATACTACACTTTTAATCTGCAAGTGCAGTCGTACATTACGGGTACTTAAGTAAGGGATGAAAAATGTCAAAGTTATTTTATACCAGCTTGGAAATGGTAAGAGCATGGTACAACTTTCTAGAGAGTTGGAAGAGTTGGACAGTGGAAGCAATTACTTGTAATCAGTGGATGTATGTAGCCATAACAAGGAATCCAGTGTCCTCAAATGTGAACATGTGTATAGGAGTTTGGTCCTAGCTGTGAAACATGAGTGAGTTTTCTTTCTACCAGTCAGAAAACTTTTAGAAGGTGACTAGGAGTGTGATGATATTAGTCTTACTAAAAATAGCTAGCATCATCTTATTTTTCAGTATTGATTTCAACAAGTGATTATTTCTCAGTTTCAATATGGTAGGAAGAAAGAAAAAGAGAAGGTAAGGAGCAGCGAGAATAATCATGTGTGTGTAGGGCTTTTCAGCTGTGTCTGATCATTAGATTTGATCAAATGTAAGCTATCATACAAGTCAGTCCAAAAGGGTCATTCTTCTAAACAGAAACAATCCAGAAACTCCTATGCAAACCTGCCTAGAAGGGAAGGATTTGTGCTTTATGACTTTATTAACTCTGTGTATTGAAGACTTTCCTCTTAGGGTGTAATGTAAAATGAGCAATGTGAAGAACAGAACTGCTAGAAAAACAGCTGGTATGGGTCTTCAGTCAGAGCCTAATAAACCTGTGTCATTTAGGTTCATTATTTATTGTTCAGCATCCCATAAGTATGAATTCCAGTATTTGATAACAGTTATGTCTCCTGTCAGCAATCTTTTCTTTAAACAAAGCAGCTCTAACTCTTTCCCTGTAGATCATATTTTTTGGTAATTCTGTTTCTCTACCTTCAATTACCTCCAAAGGGTCTGTGTGTGTATATATATGTGTATTCTTTGAATTGCAGTGCCCAGTGGAGCATTACCAGAGCTGCCAGAACAGCAACTGTGCCTGTGCAACTCATACATAATTCTTCTCCTAAGTCCCAGTACAGTCTGCAATTTTTTTTGGTTTTGGTTTCATTGCAAAACCCAAACTACTGTTAAGTCATATTTAGATTGTTGTGGGCTACAGTTCTATCTTTCTATGCACAACTGCAACCTCAGCAGCTGTTATTATCCATTATCTGAGCAGTTAATTGTTCTTGGCTAAGCACAGAATCTTCCACTTGTTCTCATTGAACTAAATCTCCATTTTTCCCCAGGCTGTTTCTCCTATTTGTCAAGTTCATTTCATATTCTAATTTTGTTCTCTAATGTGCTTACAGCCTCCTCCTATCAACCCTCCCACCAGACAGCCTGTAAGCACATTGCCAATTTAATAAGTGTAATCTTCGTTTTATCACCCAGGTCACTAGCTAAAGGCCTGGAAGGATACTGGGAGCAGTATGTACCTCTATGGTCTGATGCAACCTTCCCTTCTGTAGTGAGCAGTGATGAATGAGTGAAGTCCTTTATCTTCTCTACCTATTCACAGAGTGCTAGATCGAATGTCAAGGTCTTCAGGAGAAAGAAAATAAAATTGTGGAAGAGCATAATCAGTATGGATACTTATGCAAACTCTGTTTAAATATGAGGAACAGCTACAAGTAGAGGAAACATACATGCTCACTGCTTGCTGCTGTGTTATCTTACTTGGTTAATTGAGTATTAATTCCAGTAATGAAAGGGAAAGTAGGACAAAAAGCCAAGCCTGTTTGCTAGAACAATTGAAGTAGTTTCTAAAGCTAAATATATTTGAGTCTCTGAAAGGTGTTAGATGCATATCTTTAAACTCTTTGAAGAAGGCACATGAGAACACACTGTCAAGTTGCTGAATGCTGTGCATGAGGTGAATGATGGTTAGTTGCAAAGGAGTTACTAAAGAATAAGCATCACTGACACGCAGATCTTGGGAAGAGTAGGACTGTGTTTTTGATTGCTTTGGCTATGCCTGAATAATGGGATGCAGAAACATTTCTCAGGCTCGAGTTCAACATGTTCAGTTGCCCGTGTCCTGATTGCATGTTTGATTCCATGTTTTGAGACCTGCATATGACACCTTAGATGCATGTGCTGGTGGGTGATGGGGGAGAGGATTCTCTGGGCTCCAACAGGTCCCTTGGTTTGCATTGCTGCAAGCTGTGGTGAGCACCATGGAGTGCTGCAGCTTGGCTGCAGCCAGCTTGCTTCCCTGCTGGTGCTAGTGGAGTAGAAAAATTGCCCTGGGGAATATGAATTGTTTCCTTTTCCTTTCTCAGAGCAGGTGAATTCTCAGACTGCATTTAGCCATACTGCCATGTCTAGAACCTAGTAGGAGCATAGGGTCTGTGTTTAGAATTCACATATTTTAATATTTTGCCTGTTGGTGTAATTGCTCCAAAGGGATAATTACAATTTAACGTTACATGGGATGTTGCTGGGGAAAATAAGTATAAAATATAAAAATGAATATTATACATTTTCCTTTTATGCAAGACTGCACTAAAGATGACATTCAAAGATATTTGCAAGTGCTTGTAGAAATCCTTGCTGTTTGGAATCCTGATCTGTTGCCAGTTTATGTCCTGGCTCAAGTAAATGTGTATTTTTAATTTGATAGGATCATTGGTCATCGTAGGCTGCAGACAGTTTTTCCAAGGAAGAAGATGTGTATTTCCTCAGCATATTCATTTCCTCAACATTCCTGTAGTCATAGAATATATTGAACATAAATTCTTAGGGAACTGTAGTTACTGAGACACAATTTCAGTAAGTGGGATTTTCTTTGCTTGCTAGTATCTTAGCCACTGCTGATGCTCAACCTAATCTTGATTTTTCTTAGTAGCCGTTACCTTCTGTAACCATTCCTAAAGATTGGTGAAGCTTATTTCATTATATTTACTGAAATATTTAGGCAACAAAACAAGAACAATAGATGAAATTTTGTGATTCCAAATAATTTACTTATTTTCATCGCATAGCTTGTTCTTTGGAAGAGGTAATAACCAGTCGTAGCAAGGCTGTGAAATTGTGATGGTATGTTTTGTTAACAGCTTTGTAATGTACTGTTTGGGGTTTTAAGTGTTCTAAGCCATAGAATTCCCTATCGTACTTGCTGAAGAACTTAAAAAAAGGGAAGGTGTTCTCATTTGACTGAATTTTAACTTCTGTGTAGCTCTGGTAATGTTGGTGGTGGTCACAAGTAAACTGTGATCCTGATACACTTGATATACTTCATGAAGCTTAAACAAAAAGTGTATGTTCCAATATTTTATGTCACTTCTAATTCTCAGAGTCTGTGATGTCAATAGAGAATCATAGCCTATCAGTCAGCTCAGTGTCAAGAAGCATGTTTTGATGTTTACATATAGTATCAATGGAAGGTTATCCAGACAATGTACAATCTTGGCTAGTGGTCAATTAATATTATTTTCATAATTTTGGATATTTTGGGATACTTACAGAAACCTTGCTAAATTTAGAGGTTGTAGAAGTTACACTGAGGGCAGAATTTTGCCGTGTGATGTTGAGGTTCCTTGAAAAGGATATGGTAGGCAGGACTCACAAAGGGAAAGTTTGCTCCAGGAAGAGGTGGGTGCAGTACTTGTTGAATAACTAGTCTGCCTGAATATAAATGATGCCAATCAGTTCATGCTGCCCCAAGTTGGGTCATCTCACACAGCAACTGTTTGGAGAAAAAACCCTCCTAAAACCAGCCCGAAACCAAACCCAGCAACACCCAAAGCTCCGTAGTTGATTCACTTCTTTATTCACAGGTCAACCTATTTCTTCTCTCTGTTCCTTCCTCCATCTTCTGATGTTGGAGTTGATGCCGCACCAGAGTTGGCCAAGCTGTTTTCCTTTGCTTTCTATTTGTGTTGCCTGTGCAACTTTTATTTGTACTAGGAGGAAAATTCTGGATAATGAGCAGTGCAGAATTTTTAGTCTCTCATATTTCCTCTTCCACCTGTCTCTCTGGCTTCTCTCTAGATCTTCCTGTTCTTGACTGCGGTGGAATTGTGTGATAGTTGCTCATCCCATAACATGTTAATGTGAGGAAGGCACAAAAATGTGCAATCAGTGTAACACTTGGGAGAAGACTGAAGGAGCTTAGTTTTAAAAATGAAAAACTAGTTGTAGTTTGGCCAGTAATCATTTCCCTATATATTGCAAACACCTTTCTGGGAAGCATATAGTTACTCTTTAAGGCAGATTTCTTAAAATGTAGAACTGTATGGAAAGGGTAAGTTTCCTCCTTGCTACATAGTTTCAAATATTTGTGCTAGTGTCTTCCACACCTCCTCAGGAGAGCAAATGTTTGGTGTTAGTCCATCATGTTCTGTGTCTCTAAATGGCAGTGTTTTCCACACAGGTGTATTGATGGAATGCCAGTCTTGCATGTTTAAAAGAAATAGTTTTATACTGCATTTTAATTTAGTTATACCTCAGGTTTATTTATTTATTTATTTATTTTCACTTGGCAACCTAAATGGTAATCACTGTTTTTGTGTTCTTCTGTCCCAGTTTTACTCTGGAAGAATTCAATACTTGTAATGCAATTCCTTCTGACATCAGGAGAGTATAAATAGAAATACTCAGGGGAAAAAAGATGCTGATTTCAGACTTAATTAAAATGCAAGTGGCTAAGTTTGTGTAAGGGAAAAGTGGTAAGAGGAAATAAATTGCCTAAATAAAAAACCATGGACTGTTTCTGCTGAGCAGTGCAGGGTGGCATACGTTCAGCACAGTAGGGTGTTCACGTTACACAGCATTGGTTGGGCGCATCTGCGAATGCAAGAAGGAAGAAATTTGTGACTGGATTTGCCAGATCATACAAAAAGAAAAGGGGCCAATATGGGGGTTTTTAGCAGCAGAATTGCTCAGTAGGTGGTTGACCAGGAGATGATTACCACTGTTAGAACTGGCAGCTTGCTTGATACGTTGCTGTGAGGGAGGTTTCAGTCCATGTTTTAAAGAACCTGCCTGAAAATTGTAGAAAAGCAGTCATTCCTATATCAAACTTAGGTTTTTTTGGAGCTACTGTTTGTTTTTAATACAGTGATGTTACTGTCTTTGTTGATGTTAGTATTTGATGGGTAGTAGACAAGTGATATTTGTTGGGAGTGAATAAAGGAATGCCTGCAAAAAGATGTTCAAAAAATAGTTGCTGAATGGCCCATCATGTAGGCACATATGATACAAATTTTTCTATAACATGGGAAGCCTGAGAGTTTTCTTTTGAAGTAGCTGGTAGAAATTTGTCAGGCTATCAGAAAACAGAGATGAAGTTTATTACAAGTTATTAACTCGTTGAAACACTGTGGCATTAGCACAAAATTGTTAAGAGGAACGGCAAAAGGGAAAACCAGGCTGGAGGAAAAAATATCGAAAGATGTGTTTTGAAAACCAATATTTTCTGAACTATGTGAAAGAAATTGACACCTCTAGTAAATGAGACTGAGATAAGCGTTATGGAAAACTTAGAAGTGATGGTGTGTACTTATACAAGGGAAAAAAAAGACTATACCTGTATGCAGTGAAAGAAAGAATAGATGGGAAAAGGAAACCATTTATAAAAATGTTTGTTGAGCTTTTCAATTTAGGAACATCAAATTTCAGAAATGATTGTGCTTCTGAGTCTTTGAGAAATGGGTGAGTGATCAGTATGGATATGCCTTAAACTTTTGGCTAATTTTGCTCTGAAGACCAAAAGGAAGATTAAACACAGTCTAAGTTAAAGAACGTCCTAGCTTTCTCCATCCTGTTACTTCTGCTGTGCTGGAGATGTTGGCTCTGGCAGACTTAGTTTTGTGAGCTAACAGGCCACTTTGCTTTCTTCTTACTTTTTGCTTTGTGTGTCAGTAAAGCCATGAGGCTGTTTGGTGTCAGATCTCTCCAGCAGGTTTCTTCTCTCTATTGCATGCTTCTGGTGTGACAGTAATTCAGCAGCTGTGACTGCTGCCCATGATGTGAGAGGCAGGTGTGTCTCCCTTGCATTTTCTATTTGCACTGTTCATATACAACTTGGGTTTGGTATAAATGTTTCAGGGTCTCTTTTTGATGTGTATCTTCAATAAGACTGCTACAATAAGGCAGTACTTCACAACTAGGATAAAAAATAGTACATATGGTTAATAGTAAATCTATGGTTTTTACCAAAGAAATTGAACTGGACATTCAGTAACAGACTTACAATGGAATTTTGAAGTTGGTATTTATAGTAGATTAACTATAGGTAATTAGTTCATAATAACAATTTTCATAGAATCATAGAATAGTTGGGTTGGAAGGGACCTTCAAAGGTCATCTAGTTCAGCTCCCCTGCAGTACCTGTTCTACCTTTTTCTTTTTCAGTGGAACAATTTCTTACCAGGAGAGTTTTTGGCATGAGTCTCCCAGCTTTGACTTTTTTTTTTTTCCTGTGAGAATCTGTATTTTAACTGTTGGTTTTGTAGTGTCAGAATGGTTAATTTAAGGGACAAAGTATTTAGCTTTGTCAGTTGGACTTATTTTGCTTAGGTGTATTTTACCAAAGCACTCAAATGTTATATGTATTGATTAAACATGTTAACTTTTATTACAGTTTTATATTACATTTAGCGTTATGATGACGATATTTACAAACAAGAACCTATAAATATGAAAGCAGATAAAATTTATTATTTCTAAGAGCATGGAATTGTAATATATCTGGGGTTCTTCACCGTATCTTGCAGATATAGCCGTTTTAAGAGGAATTTTTTTTAAATGAAGTTTTGAATAGTAAAAAAAGAAAAAAAAATAATAAATATAGATCACAATTCTTCTCAACAGAGAACTGTTTTCTCCACTCACATATAAAGTTAAGAATGCTTTGTGAATTTGTGCAACTGGATGTGAGAAGTGATGCTGCTCCCTGAAGTGTGGGAGGAAGTTTGAAGGAAGTTAGTAGTAGTGATGGCCTTCTGGAGCACTTTAACACATGTACTTTATACATATTGTAGTCTCCAGTTTTTATTTTCTTCTTATTAGACATATGTTCTTTTAATTTTATTAGGGCTTTATTAGCAATGGTGTTGTTTCTTTCTTATATAAGTTTCAATTAACATTTCTGGTCCATTCCCAATTACTTTAAAATATCAAACAGTGCCTTGAAAAGACTATCAACAACAAATATGTTGAATGTTATCCTGGAAAGTAGAGTCATGAGCTTGAGCATAGGAAACTCCGAATGATTCTAAGGCTGTTAAAATACTTGCAAAGACAGTATTTCAGTATATTCCAATATGATTTTCTCCCAAACATGTAGATCTGACTTATTATGAATTGGATTCCTTACCTTGTGTGCATTGTGTTTTCTCTATGATTGTTCTGGAAGGTTTTGGCTCACGGTCTAAACTAGAGAGTGTAGCTGCTGAAGTCTTTGGTCTTGCAATCAAGCTACAGAGTAAAGCTTAGTCTTGTAAACCAGGCAGTATCTGGAACTTGATGTCTTCTATAATCATATGCATGATTAATATATTGCAGGAATAGAGATATTGCTCTGACTGGTACCTTGATATTTTCAGTCTAGACTGTTAAAGTAAGGGAAATTTTAAATTTGACTCCTTGGCACTGTTGTTTTTCACAGTAAAATGACCTGTTATGGTTTTGTATGTTTTCCTTCGTAACATAACTGTTTAGTAACTGTGAGCAAATTAAAGTTAAGATAAAAGGGGTTCCTCTACTTTTCCTCACACTTGTATGCAAACCTACTTTTGTATGAACCTGGTTTTTTCTTTTTCCCTAATTATGGACTTGCAAATATACACCCAAATGTGTTAAACAAAAATATATTAATGGTATTATTTTCCCATCTTATTATAGTTAAAAAGTAGACTGAGCTGTAAAATATAATATTTGAAAGATCTTTATTCTGGATAATTTTAGTAGAGGTGTTGCTTGCAATTTTTATTTTAGGCAAATAAGTAAGAGAACTTAACAGTAAAACCTATTCTTCCATATTTTTTTCTGTCTTAGTTTAACTTGTGATAATGTGCATGTTAATTTTCAAAAGTTCTTTTTCTAAAGCAAAGTAAGGGAAAATGATTAATTGCACTTTCTTTAAAGAAATAAATAGCATTGGTAGTCTTCGTGGCACCATTTTCATATCTGCTATAAAGCAATTATACTAGAAAGTAATTTGGTTTGGTCATATTAAATTAAGGATTAGATATGCAAGAGTTAGTAAAACATCAGCATTCAGAGCTGTACTAATAGTCAAGTAACTATCAATTTCTCCAGAGAAGTGATGGGATTAATTTTTAATAGGGGAGGCTTAATCAAACATGTAGTATGTGGAAGATACTGAATATGAAACCAGTGATGTTAGAAATCTACATCTGAGCTGGAAAGATTTTCCTTATGACACAATCTTCATGAAGGCTCTACTAAGTATGCCTTCATAAGCAATTCTGTTGATGCATAGGAATCAATCTCAGCTGTGTTAGCCTTGCAGTATAGGTGGGTCAAAACTGGGAAATACTTGCTGTTCCCATTAAAAAATCAGACTTTAAAACAGGGATGCAATGAATGCACAGAACTAAAGATTCTGCCAAGTCAGAATGTCATTTGTACTGATTTTTAAAGTGAAACACTTGAAGAGCACTATAGTCAAATATTTCATTTGCTTGTGGAATGCCTACTATTCTCATAATTGGATACCTTTTACCCAGGAAATGTTATAATAAAGCTGATGGGCCAACATATTATAAAATGGTACATGTCTTTTATGGGGGGAACTGGAATAGTTTGTGTCCTGGACCATCATTTTGAGGACTGACTGGTAAAAGTGAGGACAATTGTCTGAAACAACCCTGCAGTAAGTGTACAGTATTACAGTTAGATTGGCAGAATTCAATACTCAGAAATACCTTGTGAACATAGTATAGTGCTGGTTTTTTTTCAGACACTGTTTTGGAGATGATCTTCAAAAAGTTAAAGGTGCTTTTTAGATGTGGTTCCAAACAGCTTAGAACTGTTGCTAGCATCTCCTAAGCTTCTACCAAGGCACGAAAACAGTAGATGGTGTAGTAGTAGATGGTGTTTCTGAGAAGTTATTGAAAAAAATAATTAAAGTAGGACACTACATACTTTATATTCTGTTTTCTCAATGGAAGGAGTTATGAAATACAGCCTTTTGTATTTTCTCGAGTGTTCAATTTGTCACCCTTTTCCCAGCAGGAGAGACATGTTCTCAGTGGAGTGAGTTGTTACAGTTTGATTTCTTTCTTGCTGTAAGCAGAACAGATTTTATTGGCTTTACAAGAAGATGTACACATTAAGGATAGTGGAGAATGTCATTAATTTATACTTTGACTGACATAAAGTATTAAGACTTGTAACCATTTCTGTAAGACAGGAAATACATAAAGCAGTGGGGAGGGAAGTATTTATTGTGCTGTACCTCTGGCACAAAGCAGTAGTATATTAAAGTACACTCCGGGTGAAAGGAATGGGGAGATACAAAAATGTGACATTCCATATGGACCAAATTGTCACCGCAGCAGGATTCAGAATGGAAGGGACTCTGCACAGATTATATGTTCCTTAAATGTTTAAAACAATCAGAAGAACATAAAAACCAATAGTGAATGAAGTTGGCAAGTTTCCCCTTCTGCTCCATCCACACAGGTTGTTAAATGCGTCTCTTTGCTGTGGTAGCTGAGAGCCTGCCAGGAGCGCATTAAGCATTGTGATTAATGTCTGTCACATGTTTGTTCTCTCATCTTCTCCCCAGCAGGTGGTGTGTATATGCGGTGTGGTTTCTTTTTTTTTTCTTGGAGGTTTAAAGAAAACAAGACTCTGTGAAGCTGGGTACGTGTAAAGGGAGACAATGTTGGTGAAGTGGAACGTGTGCTTGAAGCAGAAAGGGCTTGTGGTGGCTCCTGGAACTTGGAACAAATTTCCCTCTGGAAGGTTCTGTCTCCACTGCAGATGATTTCTCTTGTTCTAGAGACTTCTTATGAGCCAGAAGTAGTAAAGTCACAGTCTCCCTCCCTTAAATTTGGGTTACCTTTTAAAATATTTAGTCACATTCAAGATGAGGTCAAGTAGCTTGAACTTTGAAACTCTGGGAGGGCAGCACTGACAGTGGCAGACAGGTTCCACGTGCTTATGAAAACTCTCTTTTGCTTAGGGGGTATTCTGGTCTGTGCTGTATGAGGAGGAGTTTCCTCATGTTACTTGATAAGCCTGCTGAGTGTCTGAGCGCTGGAACGGGGGGAGACATGCATGCCAAGTTCAGGCAGTTATTAGAAAGTTCCTTATACTTAAGTGTATTTACAACTGTAAAACCAGCTTTTTCATATTGTAAGTGCAGCAAAAAAAACCCCAACTATTACAGTATTATTCTTTCACACTATGTGTGTGATAATTTTTTTAACTGTTTTAATAACTAATAATTCAGTATTTAAAGTTCTATTGATTTTTGTATAGTTTGATAGCATTAAGTGGAAGAATGAAATGGAGATAATGAATGACGAACTCATTGGAAAAAATTTCTAGTTATTTTATCTGAAAAATGTATCGGGATTGTTAGATCTTTGCATGGTTCATTGTACAGTGGAAATGCCTTCAACTGATACATACAGATTTACATTTTCTATATATCTAAACTATTTCAACAATCATAAAGCTAAACAGACCTTTTCGTTTTAGTATTAACTTGTTCAACTCTCTTTCTCCGTTAAATGTGAGGTTGTATTTGAGTATCGTTACCTTGGAATTTTAATCTGATTTATACAAGGCCTTGATCACAGTTGCTTAGTAACATGCTGCGGAAACAGATTTGTTGTTTTATGATAATATATCTACTATATCCTTATAATTAATGATATTGTAAGGAAAGCAAGTACACAAAGTGGGTGTGTATTTAAGCCGAATGTTTCTAATAACCTCTGTCTTCACAGAGAGTGCCTTTGTATAGGTTGATACTTTATGTAATTCAGCTGACATCTGTCTGGCTCACACTGTTGTATGTGGTTCTGTGCTAGTTTTGGGTAATGCTGATTTACAATTTTTAAGTGAGACTGAAATCCTGAGGTTTAGCAACTTCCATGGGACTGCAATTCCGATATGGTGGTTATTTTGTAAGACTTGTGTTGATATCAGGAATGTATCAAGAACAAGCTGTAAGAGAGAGAAATAGGTTCATGTTAATTTTTACATGGTGTTACACTTTATTCCCAGGAGAGAAAAGTGTGTTAGAGATTAGCATCATGAGACTTGTAAAACATCTTTTTTTGACAGCTAAAGGAAGTATCTTGAGAATTGTTGGCTGTTGCATGTTTTCAAGTACTTGCAATTACTTTAAGATTTCCTGAAATCTTTAAGGTCTCTCTTTTCTTTGAAAACAGGGTTCAAGATTTATGTTTACCTCCTTTGCAGTATATTGCAGAAGAATTCAGCAGCTGAGAAATTTCCAACAATAACATGTTTATTGGGTAAAATGTCTATGAATGCAAAAATTAAGCAAGCACCTCTGAGACAGATAGAGAGCTATTAAGATCCTGGAGCCTGCTTTAAACACAGCCCCAACCTCAAGGGAACAGTGCAAATAAATTTAACAAATTTATAAGTGAAACAAAATTAAGCACGCAGTGTGATGAGGCCTGAATTTAGTCCACTGTTCTGTGTATGTTTTAGAGCATAAGAATCTTGTGTTCTTTGACTTAGAACATTGAAATAACTCTTAGGTCAGATACTAGGATGTTTTGTGTAGGGCCAAACACATTGCTGTTATATAATGAAATAATAATAGTTTTGCCCTCTCTATCTAGTGTATTTACCTCAGTTTACTTGTGAAATTAAGTTATTCGTGTTCCTATCAGGCACACACGCACAAAAATTTACAAAGACCCATACAAATTGGTATGTCTAATCTCTTCTTCAAATATTTTTTTCCTATGTGTAATGCAAGAATGCAGAGGAAATAATTATTATTTTAAAAATGCCATTCACATGGCTCTGTTCAGTTAAATGTTTCATTTTCTGCTTTCAAATGCTTTTCATCTTTTATGGTTGTTCCACTATTGTTGTATCCCTTGACTGGAAAACTGTGGGTGGCATTCATCTCGCCTACCTTTGACATATCTATCCCATTCTGATGTACGTAAGCTGAAATCATTGCTCTAGTCCTTTTTTTGTGGTGGTAGAGAAACAAATGCTTTAAGATTGCAGTTCATCTGAGTCACCTATTTTATGATAGGTGAAACAGACTTTATTCATCATTAGCTGTGTCAACTTAATCTTCATGGGCTGACTCAGATACAGATACAGAGGTTTAGCTTTCATGGAGTGGATCTTCTCTTGTGTTAGAGAGCCAGGAAGTCCCTGAACAGCTGTCAGAACCAAGTATCTTAATTTTCTGGATCTCCTACCAACTCATGTTCCCAGTCCTTTGGTATTTCATAGGTTCTTGAGTAAGTTTATAGGAGAGGAAAGATTTCAGTTGTTCCATTTTTAAGCCTGTTTTGAACTCTGCTTGTCAGTTTACTGCACATTGAGCCCAAGGAGATTGTGTCCTGCACCATTGCCTTCTTCAGATTCTTATGTTATACAAACCTGTTTTGTGTCTCAAAGTATTTATATCCCAGCCTAAGAGGAAAATAATTATCCTGCTTTTGGTGATTTCGTGTTTTGCATCTCACGGCTGCACATGGAGAGCTGTGTCCATTTTGGTCCCCACAATTCAAGAAAGACATGGACAGACTCAAGGAGCTCCAAAGGAGGGCCACAAAGATGATCAAAGGGCAGGCTGTGGGGAAAGACTGAAGACCTTAGGTCTTTTCTCCCTGGAGAAGAGTAGGCTCAAGGGGAACCCCATCATGGTATTCCAGTACTTAAAGGGCAGCTACAAAGAGGAAGGAGGCTCTCCCTTCACAGGGAGACATATGGAGAAGAAGTTGCATCAGGAGAGCATTTATCTTGCAGTGAACAACTCCCCAGGCACATGGTGGAGTCTTTGTTGCCAGAGGTTTTCAGGAGCTAGATGGACAGAGTGCTAGAAAATCTAACTTAGGCTTTTTTTTTCTCCATGAAAGGTTGGACCAGATGATCTTTAGAGGTCCCTTTCAACCTGGGCTGCTCTACGATTGATCTGAAATTTATGGCAATATTGTCTTGGGTCTAATAACCAGGGGCAGGTATGAATTCCTCAAGCATAGCTATGAGGAAAACTAGGTGAGTTCAAACATAATTTATTTTGTGTTGGTGGGTTCATGAAGATTTGATTTGTTATGAGCCCTGTTAAAACTGACAATGCAGGACTGGTTCAGCTGAGATATTGTTGAATTTTAAGTTACACATTGGATTGACATTTAACAAATATGTCATGTATCTTAATGAAAAAAAAACTGTTTCAAGGCCAATGAAAAATGCTACAAAAAGTCTGAATTTAGTAATTTAAAATTTAGTCAATTAAAAAGTGCCTGTTTTAAATATTAATGGAAAATGCAGAGTAACTCACCAATGAGCATTTCTATTATTCTAACAAATATTTTTCTAGATGCACTTTTAAAAAGAAAAATACACAAAATGTGATTGGTTTCTGGGGCTGTGTGCAGAGAACAATGAGATAAAGGCATTGATGATATCCAGAAATACACAATTACACTGTATGGTAGGGTCTCCAATAACAGAGAACTTTTTCTTCCGAGGCACAGAATCTCAGTCATTTGAGGTAACCTTGCAGCCAGACAGGGCAGGATCTAGCTGGAGGTCTGTGACCAGTGGAGTCCCTCAGGGGTCGGTGCTGGGACCGGTGCTGTTTAATATTTTCATCAACGACCTGGATGAGGGCACTGAGTGCACCCTCAGCAAGTTCGCTGATGACACTAAACTGGGAGGAGAGGCTGACACACCAGAAGGCTGTGTTGCCATTCAGCGAGACCTGGACGGGCTGGAGAGTTGGGTGGGGAGAAACTTGATGAAATTCAACCAGGGCAAGTGTAGAGTCTTGCTTGTGGGGAAGAACAACCCCATGGACCAGTACAGGTTGGGGGTTGACCTGCTGGAAAGTAGTGAAGGGGAAAGGGACCTGGGGGTCCTGGTGGATGGGAGGATGACCATGAGCCAGCAATGTGCCCTTGTGGCCAAGAAGGCCAATGGCATCCTAGGGTGCATTAGAAAGGCTGTGGTTAGTAGGTCAAGAGAGCTTCTCCTCCCCCTCTACTCTGCCTTGGTGAGGCCGCATCTGGAATATTGTGTCCAGTTCTTGCCCCCTCAGTTCAAGAAGGACAGGGAATTGCTTGAAAGAGCCCAGCGCAGAGCCACAAAGATGATGAAGGGAGTGGAACACCTCCCTTATGAGGAGAGGCTGAGGGAGCTGGGTCTCTTCAGCTTGGAGAAGAGGAGACTGAGGGGTGACCTCATCAATGTTTACAAATATGTAAAGGGTGAGTGTCAGGATGATGGAGCCAGGTTCTTTTCAGTGATGTCCAGTGATAGGACAAGGGGCAATGGGTGTAAACTGGAGCATAGGATGTTCCATGTGAACATCAGGAGAAACTTTACTGTGAGAGTGACCGAGCACTGGAACAGGTTGCCCGGGGGGGGTTGTGGAGTCTCCTACATTGGAGATATTCAAGGCCCGCCTGGACAAGTTCCTGTGTGATGTAATTTAGGTTACCCTGCTCTTGCAGGCAGGTTGGACTAGATGATCTCTCGAGGCCCCTTCCAACCCTTAGGATTCTGTGATTCTGTGACAACAGATAAAGGCTATAGTCTTATAGTATAAGATATTTTCTGAGTACTCTGCTGGTTAGTCATGAGACTTTTTTTATTTACCAGGCTGTATGGAGGTGGTAGTTGGTATTAACTTTGCTTTTTAGTCAGCGCTCCAAGACCAGCATATTCCTTTCACCACATGTGTCATGGTGTAAAGCTGTGGCCCTAGCCTTATTATGGTGGCTGGGTTTACCTTAGAAAGAAAAGGGAAACCATATTGTGACATGAAGGGCCAGAATTCTCCTTTTTTTTTTGATGCAGTGGACTTTCTGTCCACAGCAATGTGTTGTGTTGCCTTTCATATCATGAACTCACTCAGTTGGTAATGCAGTTTCTGTCAAGCAAGTAGTGGCCTTATTCTGTTTTCTGAAGTGTTTGCTTTCCAGTTGTGTTGAAACTTGGAGGCTGCTTTCTGCTGTTGCTTTTAGGCATTCAGCTGGGTCTTCTGGGTGACATTCCCTTACAACTCTGAAAAAGCAAGAACTAAATAGTTATTATCTATATGATATTGTTTCCCCATTTCCCCCTGTTTGATTAAGAGGTGAACAATGTCTGTTTTGAGGTTGAAAAGAACTTTATTAGTATTTTGGATATGCAACTCCATATGAAGGTCCTCCTGCATTCTCCATAGATTTCCTGCTACATCTATACAACTCATACATGATGCGAATGAAGTATCATACTAAGCAAGAAACACTATTACAAAATGTTCCTTTTGCTTTAGTTTGGCAGTTGATGTTAATGAACTGTCCAACATGGATCCAGATGTATCAAAGAAGTTAATATTTGGCCTATGTATGGCTGTCGTCTGTGACTATTTCTGCTGTCACTCACCGTGTGATTAACAGACTTCTTACACTGACCTGTAATCTGTCACAGTGAGAGAACCCACGAAAGTGTTTTCTTTGTTTGAAACAGGATAGAAGTATTTATTGAAAAACCTTTTTTCTTAAGACTTTAATACTTAAACTGTTACATACTGGGAAAAACCTCCATTTGATTTATCATTACTTGTTCTTTTTGAGGGACCCTTTCCCTGCTCCTTTACTCGAGGAGCTATATTTTTTCATAAAATAGACTTTCAATGTTAAATTTCTGGCCTAGTTATAAATGTACCCATAATCTCATAAATATCCAAACGTTATCTGTGAAGTGAAAGGGAAGTTATGAATACGCTTCTTGTTCTGTCTTTATAGTATCTTATGTAAGATGTATACTTCAGACTGCATAAATTAGGATTTCCATAGAACAGTTCCTGTATAACCAAAATTTGTAACTTTTTTACATTTCAGTTTAGTTTACTTTGAACATTGAGGAGATCTTTGATCAACATGGATTGCTGGTGGAAATATCAGCCCCATATTAATGTTCTTTGTAACTAAAATACAGGCAAACAAATGTGAATATTATTAAGTCCTGAAGGTCATATTGGTCTCACTAGGCATTAAGTGTTAATTGTCATTGTGTCAATTAACTTAGTGATATATAAAACCAGAAGACTGAACCTCTCCAAGCCCAAGCTTCCTTATTGCTGATAAGACCCTATCTATCTAAAAGTATATGCTGCCCTTCATGTTTGGGTGTTCCTTTAGGTAATGGTGAGAGTGAGCATTTGTCTCAGTGTAGCGTATGGAAGAGTAGACTGGAAACAAGCTTCAGATCATTTTAGCCTGTATTGTACTGTAGTAGGACTACGTTTACCAAAATTATGGTGAATATGTTTGCCTAATCTGTTCTTAAAATTTGCAGTCCTTGTTCTATTATGTCCTTAAAGTTCATAGTTTTCATGAAATTAATCTTGTTTCCTGCAGTTTTACCTTAGTTCTTTTTCTTTCTTAGCAGATGTGGATAACAATTGCTAGCTCTGCTTTTTTTGTAATGCTTTATGTATTAAAATGCTGTTACCTTGGCTCACCTCAGACTTTGTCTTTTTTAATTGAAAAAACCTTAATTCCTGTAGTTCTTTTTCATGAACCATACTTTCAGAAACTCCTATAATTCCTGCTGCTTTCTACAGATCCCTCCTGGTTTGTCTTTTCCAGAGTGATATTTACATTTTAACAGCAATATTATAGTATTGACTTGTATTTAGGTTGTCTTCTCTATCATATCCAGAGCCTTTCTTCTCTATTGCTGCATAAGCAAAAATGAGCTAATGGAAAATGTGACTTACGAAAATTTCTGAGAAAGTATCTAGAAGGTGGAATGCACTCCAGGTGGCTGAATTTGGCATCTCCAAAAGAAAGCAAGCTGTTTTCTGTATGTACTGAGGCAATAATGTGAATACTTCTGTCATATTAATTAGGTTCAGTAATGCAACTGATACCAAGAGAAGTTTACAATCATCACTAATTGGTGATGCCACTAGGGTAGCAGCCTGTGATCATGGTAGTGTCAGAACACATGTTGTGGTTTAAGCCCAGCTGGTAACTCAGAACCATGCAGCTTCTCAATCACTCCCCCCAACTCCTGGAGGGATGGGGAAGAGACTCAAAAGAATGTAACTCCAATGGGTTGAGATAAGAACAGCCCAGTAACTAAGGTATAACACAAATCACTGCTGCTACCACCAATAATAATAATGATAAAAAAATAACAAGGGAAGAGAATACAACTTCTTACCACCCGTGACTGATACCTAGCCCAACCTGAGCAGCGATCTTGCCCTTCTGGGTAACTTCCCCCAGTTCATATAGTGAGCATGCTGTGCTGTGGTATGGAATACCTCTTTGGCTAGCTTAGGTCAGGTGTCCTGTCTCTGCTTTCTCCTGGCTTCCCCTCCTCCCTGGCAGAGCATGAGAGTGAGGAAGTCCTTGACTGGAGTTATGATTACTTAGCAACAACTAAAAACATGGGCGTTATCAGCGTTGTTTCCAGACTGAAAGTCAAAACCACAGCACTGTACCAGCTACTAAGACTGTGAAAAGTGACTGCTACTGCTGAACCCATAACCGTATCCACCCCTTATTCCATACCATTCACATCGTGCTCAGATCCCACATTTTTCAATATATTATTGCTTTTGTCTCATATACATATATATACACACCCACACACACATAAAGAGAGAGATATCATTCTTTAGGGCATGGACCAATCCCTATAAAGCTGCTGAATTCATCTAATCCATGATGTTGGACTCCATTTCTTGTAACAGTCTTTCAGAGCAGGAGAGACAGTGTGCACTGTTGGATTGTTACCTGCTGATGACACTGTGGAACTCA
This sequence comes from Agapornis roseicollis, assembly GCA_002631895.1. Taxonomy (NCBI): domain Eukaryota; kingdom Metazoa; phylum Chordata; class Aves; order Psittaciformes; family Psittacidae; genus Agapornis; species Agapornis roseicollis. Next base: position 2,733 of record NDXB01004197.1, on the reverse strand, counting down.
TCTGGTCACTGCTGAGCTCGTCTGGTTTTATCAAAGTTCATTCTTTGTTGGGATGATGATTGGAGGTAAGTCAGGGCCAGTCGCTGGTGACCTGAAGACATCTAGTTGGTGGGCTATACAAGTGCTACATAGCAGACAATAGTATGCAATTGAGTTCATGGGCTGTTTTCCCCTAAAATCAAATCCCCTTGAGGTGTACATCGGACTTCCCCATCTTCCCGTATTACCCACCAAGTATATCCTGGTTCCTGAGCAAAAGCAATCCCACGAGTGGGTTTGCCTTCACCTGAAGCAGGAATAACCCAGACTGTCTTCCCTAACAAATTCTTCATGTGCACCACAGGAACTTTGTCCCCCTCTACAGTATGTAGGAGTTCTGACTGGGCTGAGCCAGCCCTGTTGGCAGATCCTCTGGTGTTGACCAACCAGGTGGCCTTTGGTAAGTGTGTATCCCAGTGCTTGAAAGTCCCATCACTCATTGCTCTCAGTGTAGTTTTTAACAGCCCATTGTACCGTTCAATTTTCCCAGGGGCTGGTGCATGATAGGGGATGTGATATACCCACTCAATACCATGCTCTGGCCCAAGTGTCTATAAGGTTATTCCGGAAGTGAGTCCCATTGTCTGATTCAATTCTCTCTGGGGTGCCGTTTCGCCACAAAATCTGTCTCTCAAGGCCCAGGATAGTGTTCCGGGCAGTGGCGTGGGGCACAGCGTATGTTTCCAGCCATCCAGTGGTTGCTTCCACCATGGTAAGCACATGGTGCTTGCCTTGGCGAGTTGGTGGCAGTGTGATATAGTCAATCTGCCAGGCCTCCCCATATCTGTACTTCAGCCGTCGTCCTCCATACCAAAGAGGCTTTAACCATTTAGCTTGCTTAATTGCAGCATGTTCCACACTATAACCTGGG
>NDXB01004196.1:74701-105010 GCA_002631895.1 Agapornis roseicollis | reverse complement strand
GAAATTCTTTCCTGTTAGGGTGGTGAGGCACTGGAATGGGATGGCCAGGGAGGTTGTGAGTGCGCCGTCCGTGGCAGTGTTCAAAGCCAGGTTGGATGAAGCCTTGTGTGGCATGGTTTATTGTGANGAACAGGAGAGGTTTAGATTGGATCTAAGGAAGAAATTCTTTCCTGTTAGGGTGGTGAGGCACTGGAATGGGATGGCCAGGGAGGTTGTGAGTGCGCCGTCCGTGGCAGTGTTCAAAGCCAGGTTGGATGAAGCCTTGTGTGGCATGGTTTATTGTGAGGTGTCCCTGCTTATGGCAGGGTGGTTGGAACTAGATGATCTTAAGGTCCTTTCCAACCCTAAGTATTTTATGATTCTATGAAAATGCCTGTTCATGGTTTGGATGGGTATAGTCTACACTGAGTAAAACCCTGACTGGATGGCCAGGCCCAAGGAGTGGTGATAATTTGAGTTAAATCTATTTGGAAGATAGTCACAAGTGGCATTTCCCAGGGCTCAGTATGAGGGCCAGTTCTGTTTAATACCTCTATCTGTGATCACATCAAGGGTGAGTGCACCCTCACTAAGTTTGCAGAGCACACCAAACTGGCCAGGAGTGTTGATCTGCTGAAGGATAGGAAGGCTCTGCAGAGGGATCTGGACAGCCTGGATAGAAGGGCTGTGTCCAGTGGTATGAGTTTCAAGAAGACAACGTGCCAGGTCTTGCATTTGTGCCACAACAACCCCAAGCAATGGTACAGACTAGGGGAAGAGTGCCTGGAAAGCTGCTCAGAGGAAAAGGACCTGAAGGTGCTGATTGGCGGGGCTGAACATGAGCCAGCTTGTGCCCAGGTGCCTAGACAGGCAACAGCGTCCTGGCCTGTATCAGCAGTAGCATAGCCAGCATGGCCAGGGCAGTGATCGCCCCAATGTACTCAGCACTGGTGAGTCTGCACCTTGAATCCTGTGTTTAGTTCTGGTCACATCACTAGAAAGGCATTGAGGTGTTCAGGCAACTCTGGAGAAGGGCAGTGAAGGTTGTGAAGGATCTGGAGGAGCAGCTGAGGGAACTGGGTCTGTTTCGCCTGAGAAGGCGGCGGCTTAGGGGGGACCTTATTGCTCTCTACCTGAAAAGAGTTGTGGCAAGGTGGGTGTTGGTCTCTTCTCCCAAATAACAAGTGATATGAGAAGAGGTAACAGCCTCAAGTTACACCAGGGGAGGTCTAGATTGGATAGTAGGAAAATTTCTTCACTAAAAGGGTTGTCAGGTATTGGAGTAGGCTGCCCAAGGAAGTGGTGGATTCACCATCCCTGGAGGTATTTACGATGTGTAGCTGTGGTGCTTAGGGACATGGGTTACTGTTGGATTTTTAACAGTGCTAAGTTAACAAGGTTGGAGTTGATCTTATAGGCCTTTTCAGCCCCAACAATTCTATGATGCTATGAATTTTCTGTACTGAGTAAGTATATTTATTGATTTACGGGATAGCATAAAGCCTATAGAAAGACACTATGGCAAACCCACCATGTTTTGGAGAATTGTACAGTCAAATGCAGAGTCTCTGTAATTTAAGGAACCTATAGAGAAGAATGGAAAGCTGCTTAAAAGCTTCCTGGAGAGCTTCCTTCCATCCTGTTTAGGAAGAAGGACTGTAATTCTGAGAAGGCCCTTGTGTGGGCTTCCCTACAGAGATTTGCTATTTTCCATCCCAGATCTGGTGTCTCACATCTACAGTGAGATGTAGGGGCAGCTGGCAAATCTCAGATACTTTCTGTAGTATTTGATTCATAAGGGCATATTTTCTACAGAAAGGAGCAGACCATGCACCAAGTATAATTTATTCAGGGTTGCCATCAGAAATTAAAGCCTGGCTTCCTGTATGCACTAGAAAGCTCCCTCTTTAAGCTGCTCTATTGTCTTTTACACTAGACTTCTGTGAAGCTCTGTGAGCATTGCTTAGCATGGAAGTGCTTCTGCACCTGCTAGAGCCTGAAAATAACTCATTTCCTGGAGTATTTTTTTTTCTCATATGAGGCTGGGAGAAGATAGTTTATCTTGATTATTAGAAACAAAAATAAGCCATGCCACATGCTTCTCCAGGGCTCAGTTGTCTGATTAAAACTTTGTCATGCTGAAAGAAAATCAAATAGGAACAATATTAACCTTAAGTTCTGGTCTAAAAGAAGAGTTACTGGCTTAAAAGGAATTTATTTATCTCTTGTTCTTTCAGCTTGGATACCTGTGGAATTAGTGACCCTTCTATACATGATTTCAAAACTGCTTCACAGGAGAAAACTGCTTTCAGTTGGTCAGACAGTTCTGTCTTAAAACAATGGTGATATGTTAAAATGTCTTGTTACTGCGTTTTAAATTATGTTGCTTTTTAAGGCTTTGGAACTTTGCTGCAGGTGATAGTGATGATAACTTGCTTCTTAAATGTACACAAGTTTTCCATCTACACAAAGCAGACCTCTAATATCAGGGGGACACCAGTGTTAAGTAAGTGCACAGAAAAATCCTTGTCCATCAGTCAGAGTAGCTGGGGAGTCATGAATAAGGGAAAATATTGAACACAAAATACTCATGCTATTGTGAATATTTTTAAGTCTTAGTATGCTAGCACCTGAAGTTACATTTCTGGTAGTAGTCAAAGTGTGAGAATTTGCTGATTTAGAAGATCAATGAAATGAAAAGATAAGCTGCAGTGAAGTGACAGGCTTTGAACAGTCTGCCAATACTTGTTTTCAGAAAAGGAAAAGAACTTAAAATACAAAATTTTACCAAAAGAAATAGTTAATGCCAGAAGGTTGGGAAATACATATATATGTGTGTGTATATATATACATATATATATATATGTAGTAGGAGTATTCAAATGAAGTTTTGTGGTATTTAAACTGTGGTGAGTAGAGGACTTCTGAATCTTTTAATTTCAGTAGCAACCATGTTTTCACTTCACACATATATTCAGACAGAGCAGACTTGAATTCTGAGCTAGAAGGCACTTTAAAATGTACCATTAGTATATGAGTGGACTCTCTTGTGTGAAATCGTCCTGCTGATGATCAGGTCTAAAGTTACTATGAAGTTTCTAGGGCTGATGGATGAGAAACAGCCTTCAGATACCATAGGGATCTATGCGCAAAGTAAGGACCTAAACAGCTAAGTAAATAATTTGTTTGGGATTATCTGGGATTAAAGCTGTGTTGGGATATGCTGTGTTTCTCTTCTTTAATTTTCTTTCTGTGTGCTTACAGGGCACTCATCACCATGGTGTTTTGCTCTAGGTTTAAAAACAGAAATAGTGCTAGCAATTTGTAGGTTTTTTTTCTTATTATTAGTAGTTTTTGGAGGAGCAGGTTGCTTATTTTGTAGAAGGGGTTATATACAAGAGAGAAAGAGGAAAAAGTTGGTATGCTGTGTAGGGCTACTGTTAAATCTCTCCTTAAATTTCTCTTGAAAGAATTTTTTATTTATCAACCAAGTGAAACTCTTTGTTAATATCATCTGCTATCCAGGGGTTTTAATTTTTTTTAAAGTTGAACCAGAGAAGATCTGTAATGCCCACAAGCCAAACTGTTTCAGGAGTCAGGCAGAAGAAATGACTGAGGTTGGCTATGATGCCTTAGGCCACATTTTGGTCTGTACCTAGAGTCTCTGAAGGAAGCCCTCTAGGCAGTCAAGTCTGATAGGACTTACCATGGCCAGGAGTACATGTCCACAGTATACCAGCCCCCCTTAAGAAAGGTGATGTTGGAAAATATCATAAGGTAACATAGCTTGAGCTTGGGGGAAGGCAAAGTACTCTGACTGCATGTACTACATGTCAAGAAGGCTGTTTGAGCAGATTCCTCCATGAATCTTTCCTGCAGATGTTGCCTTCAGTGAATAAACAGAGGCAGCCTGGCTTGATGGCTGTAGTACAGCCTGTAGTACAGGAAAATTCTGTCAAGTGTGACTTCACTACTTCTGCAGCACAGGAATGATGACCTCTTCTTCTTAATTTCTAGGGCAGTAAAGTAGATTTGAAGGTATTTTGTGTGTTTGGTACACACAGTGTACCAAATTCAATGTGTCTGCACCTGCTAATGTTTTCTAGAACCATACTGTTTTTGTTTCTATTATCTGAGAAAGCCAAGAAATCGGTCTAGGTAGTAAAATGGAAGAGAATGCTTCAGTAATTGCTCTGTTGTCTTCAGTGGACAGAGTTAATGCTGTTCTGGGTGCCCTCACTCTGCATTTCAATGCATAGCATGTAATAAGTTATTTTTTTATTTAAATACTATTCCATTGCTTCTTCATGCTAGGGATAGTCAAAGGGAGACTTGCAGTGTCACTGAAGTTTTTTTTTTTTATTATTACATAATTGAAATGTGCTTAAATCTGAACTTTTTAGCATAATTTTTATAGCAGAATTTACACAGCATGTAATTTTATCCTTATACTTCATTATCTATATTTTCACTACTCCCCCAATTAAGAAAACTAGGAAAGAATACTGAGTCAATTAAATGAGCAAACTGGTCATTCTGGGAGCCTATTTAACAAGCTCTTTTAGATCAAACCCCGCACACATTAATCTGATGGAGAATTTTTCTGGTTCTGATAAAAATGACAGACTTGCCTATCTATGCTGGAAACATACATTGCTTCTTCAAAATAGTTTCAGTTGATCAACAAAATATTCCTGTCCTCTGTGGACAAAAGAGCTAAGATATGGACAAAAATATCTTTATAAGTCACAATTATCTCTTTGGAGTGCAAGATAACTATGATTTGATTTGAAGGTTTACGTTATTTGAGGGAGAGAGCAGTTCAGAAGTGTTGAACCACTTTATCACCACCCTGTGGTAAAGATAGCAGACAGTGTTTAAGGAAAAAAGTCAAGATATGCAGGAGATTATAATTTGCATTGCATTAAAAACATTAGGTGATATTTTGTCAGCATGTGACCAGTGGCACCGAAACAACTCATTGATTAACAGTGTCCTGGATAAGTAAGCACACTAAAATCTTGCATCTCAGTGTTAAATGCAACTTTAAAATATGGTTTAAGTTTAGACCCCACCTCCATATTACTACCACTAAACCCAAAAAACTCATTAGTAATTCTGGTTTATTTATGGATGTGTTAATTGGATTCAGGCACAAAATGTAATTTATAATCTAACATGAGAATAAAGAATTGGAAGGGCAAATAATTATTTAAACAATTGTGTCTGTTTTTACCCTATTGGTTTTGTAATTTGGTATGCCATTTATGATCATCCTGAGTAACCAGTAGGGGGGTGGAAATTAATTTCCTATAAATTCTGTTTTTTCTCACGGAGGGATGAAGGAGTCAGAATTTACTGAGGTAAAGTGGATCCTTCATGCATAAACATGTAGTGTTGCATGGAGTATGTTAAATGTAGTTCCAAAGTGACAGTGTAAATAGCTATTCTAAATACATGTGTTAATTTAAATTTCAGGAAATTCAGTCAGGAAAGATGAAGTCTGTAATAGGCTGTCACTTTGAATCACATGATAAAGCAAAAGTGAAAATGTATCAGTGAAATAAATCAGTGAAACTAAGTATGCCCATTAATGCATAAATATCGTTTTGGAAACAAGATCTGAATCTATGATTTAAATTATAAGTAAATTCAGTCTTCATGTAGGAAGGGGAAATACCCTGCAATGAAGTGATTGTTTAATAAAATTTCATTAGTTATTAAATCAAATCTTTCGAAGTATTTTCTATTAGTGTGTTGCACAAACGTGTATGATACAAGCATAGGACTAGAGCAGAATCAAGAGAACAGATCTGGAAAAGAAGGTGAAGGAGGTGTTTGCTATATAAGGCTTGCAGATGACAGTAATTTTGCTTCCAACATGTCTTTGCAATATGTCCTCCTGCATTTTGTGTTGTTATCTAGAAATCTCTTAAAATCATTGTACAAACAAAAAGCTTTAGCTACATTTATTTCAGCTTCCTTTATTGAATTGGAGTATTCGCTTCAACAACCAAACATGCCATAAAACATGGCTGGAGAATAAAATCTGCATCATTCCTGCATCCATTTTAGCAAAGAATGATAATTAAGTTGTTCAGAACAGCTGAAAGGCAAGAATCAAAATACAGCTTGACTACCTCTTGAGCATGAATGATTATATTACATATTGTGATTTTAAAGTGAGAGATAGCTGCTTTCCCTTCATATGGAAGATTTTTGGTTTGGGTTCAGGAGGTTTTTTTTCTGGCTTATCTGTGACTTTTTCCACTTCCGTAATCCTGGATTGATTTCTGTCTTCCAGCTATGAGGAACCGGATGGGAATCCTGTCAGCATTTGCCTGTCTTACCATAAGCTAGTAGAAGAAGGTGGTAAAGCATCAACTGTCCTTTCCTTTCTTTAGTGACGTTTCCTAGTATAGGCAGCTGTGAGTGTGCCATTCACCTCTTTTATTGGGAGTTGAGGGGAGGCAGTTGTTTTGTCACCCTTTTCCTTATCCTGATGTATCTCAAGAGATTCTGCTAGAAGTAACTCTGCAGCTGCTTTGTGACTTCTGCCCAGGTGGAGCAATGTGCAGGAGTGGTGTCCCGGGCATGTGAGGCTGGCTAAAAAGTAGAGATCAGTGTTCTTTCTGGAGATTACAGAGTGAGAAATTACACCATCCGTTTTTTCTTTTAGAGAAGTAGATCACATACTTGTGATCAAACCAACCAGAGATCTCAACCAGCAGATTTTAGTAATATCCTAGAGTGGAATGCTGGAGGTACCCTAAAGTATAAGCAAGAAGCATTTTCTTTTATTTTACTCTGTCATACTCTGGTCCTGTAAACTTCATGTTTTCATGCTTGCTTCTTCACTAGGAGGTAAACCCTACAACATAGAACAACAGAGTAGTTTCTGTTGGTTATGAATTTGACATAACTTTAAGCCAAAGCTGTTTCCAACCGTACATTGTTTAAAAGTATACTTTCTGAGCTTTTAATTCATATATTTTGTTTGAGACTGTCAATGTTTGGAATAAGGGCTTTGAGAATTTCTCGCTTTTGAGAATTTCTCGCTTATGTCAAGGATGTTTAAAAAATACACTAGCAACCTACTGGTAGCTCATTCTTTTGCTTGTGTACCTCAGAGTGGTATAATGTAATAAAAATATTTCATAATACCATACCAGATAAATATTTAGAAAAGTATTTAAAATTTAATATGAAAATAAGAATCCTTTTAAGTCATTGGCACAGCTTTTGCAAGGAGTGGACAGTGTTTCAGCAGCTAAAACCAGCAACCTATCCTATGCCAATTATCTGCCAATTTATCAGGTCATGTTGCATTCAGCATCAGCTTAGAACTTCGGCTACCAATGCAATGTGAAATTAAAACTAATTGTTCTGTTCTTCAGAAATCCACATAACATTACTGTGCTGTACATGACTGAGCGAGTGGCAGTGTGGTTCTGAGTTACTGGCTGTACTTAAACCACAACACATGATCTGATTTTGTATTGTGCTTGCTTTGTCTGCTGTGATCTTCCAGTGAAGCAGGCAGCAACATCTCAGAAGAGGAAGAAAATTACCATCAATGTTGTCTGTGCGTAGAGCACTTTCCTGTTGCCTGACATGATACCAGGAGTTTGCATAACACTGTTGTTTATTCTTTAATTGGCCAGCCATATGCACTGAGTTATTTTTATTCCTTTAGACCACAGCACCCTTATCAATAAAATGGAGATCATTCTACTCTTAAAATAAAATAAATAAATCTTTTTGAGGTCTGTTGAGTGAAATAAGAGCTATTTGTGATAACAAATAGCAATAGAAATGCAATAGCAATGACTGTTTGAATATTCTTCTCCCCCTTCCTTCCATCCTTCCTTCCTTCTGTCCTTCCTTTTGGATTTCTTAGTATGTTAAATTATCTGTAATTATCTTATAGTATATGGTCTCTCTGAGTCTTTGTCTTGCCTTTGAGCACCTTGATAAATCTTGAAAGGAGTAATTTAAACTCTTTACAGCTGCTGAAATTTTAATAAGATTACTTGGTCTGATAATATACTTCTCTCTCCCATTAGAGTTTATATTTCAGGTAAATTTAATTGCCTCTAAGCTATGTGCCTCTTGGAAAATTATCTCAAAATAATTTGGATTTCTCTTGCACTGCCATAAGTCAAAGGATTTATTTATTTATTAATTTAAACCTTAGGCATGGTATGTGGCAACACAAATTACCAGCTTTGGTAGCATTTTTTTTTTCCATGTAGGTAATTTTGAATGTGATGGGCTGATTCTGATGGCAGCAGATTGTGGGTAGAGCTAGATTTTTTTGTTGCTGTTCAGTTAAAAACATGAAAAAAGTGCTGAATGCAAGAACTGTTTTCAATGAAGTAATACTGGCAATATAGAAAAGTAAAAGATATTATTTTCCTGGACCACTTTCCACCTTCCTGTGCGTGTGAAGCGAGGACTCACTAGCCTTCTGGGGTGCTGTGGACTGCACAATGCTGAACAGTTTCTCTCCCTTATTGGTGACCTCATGGTGCATGGTGAGTGTTTTTTTGAGGGCAGATTGGGTGTCTCAGCTAACAAAGAATGAAAAAGCCTCTCAGACTAAAAAGCCATTCAGACTACATGCTTTTTGAGTTCATTCCATGTGAAGTTCATGGAGTCTCAATCCTTGGAGGTATTCAAGACCTGACTGCAAGCCTGACAGGCAAGCTGCTGTAGCTGACCCTGCTTGAGCGGCGTGGGATTGTGCTAGAAAGCTTGAGTGGTTCTTATGAAGCTTGATGATGCTATGATTCTGTAAAACCAAATGCAGAAAATTGAAATCCAAATCAGGGCATGTCTTTATATGTTAGATTCCACAGTCCTCTGACCTCTTAAATGAGGAATTTGTAATGAAATCGGAAAAATTGTCGGATTCCTGGATTTTTACTTTGATTCAGTTTGAGTTTTTCTGTCATCAGGGTGGCAATATTTAAGATAGTTCTGTGTAGATGTTTTGACATACTCATAATTGTAAAGCTTCAGTATCATGTATAATGAATGCTTTGTTTCTTGGGAACTTCCATTAGTATCTCTTACAAGCATGTGAAGTAAGTATTATACTTTGAATTCACATAATACGTAATCATTTTACACAACCAGCTTCATATTCAGCCAGAGGTTCGCAAAATACTTTAATGTTGACTGTATGTCCCAGTCAACAGTGGCAAAAATGACAGACACTGGCATTAGCAGTGGTGTTGACAGCAAATAATAATGTTGGCATGGGAAGTGATCATCTCTGTGTCGGGCTGCTTGCCAGTCTGAAGTCATTAATGGTACTTGTACTCAGAACGGCTACTCTAATGGCCTTTTCTTAGGGTCTGCATTATGGTAAGTCCTATTGCTGTAATTCCAGGCCTCCTACCAGACCTCCTGACTGGCAGAACTTGGAACACAGTACAAAGATAAGTTTTGGCTTCAAATGTTAGTTTCTTTTTAAGAGAAATGCTTTAATAATGCAAACCATTTTTACCTTCGTTATTACTGTCATAGATTTTATTAGATGAACCAAGCATATTTTAGGGGGACCTTAACTGCCCTTAGCTGCTTTCATCTTTTTGAAGTTACAGCAAATAAAGCACTTACCACTTCTGAAACCACGTGTACAGATGGATCTCTGCTTCTAGATTAACATGACAGACAATGCTAGGAAAACTTGGTGTTTGAGAACCCTTAATGTCAGGTAGTTTGAGATAAAATTCGTCTCATCTACATTCCCTTGTCACGGGAGATTCTTTCTAGTCAGTGCTGTCAAAAATTACTTTTAGAGGGCACATATACTGAGAAAAGCATCTGTAATAAGTTGAATGGTAATCCTTTGTATCTTCTTTTTTTCCAACATTAACTGTTAAGAGGCTTTAGGAGACTGGTTCCTTGTTTTTAGAAAACAAAATTATTTCAGAACTTAACAAAATTTCTTCCCAAACCTATAGGGTTTTAAGAGACTTGCTCCTGCATATTATCATGAATAGCTCTTGCATTTGTGTATTTATGTATTTATCCTTCACTTGCTTCTTTATCTCTCATTTCAAGAGCTATTGAAAAGATCTAGAAGCAAGGAATCTCCACCAGTTGACTGAAGTCAGTCAGACTTGAGTCTCATTGACTCAACTCAGAGTTGAGTCTTTGAGTATAGGTACCCTACTTCTTTCTTCAAGCTGAACAAGCTAGGTGATAGCAGAAACCTCCCAGTAGCTGAATTTCTGTTTTACTAAGGTGATCTAAAGCAAGGTTGATGCTTAACTAAGGAAACTCTGGTCTGCTGGGTGGTCTCATTATTTGAGCCTCTTGAAAAGGAGGAATTGGGCTAACCTCAGAGCTTTCCTGAGCTGTGCAAACTCCATGCAGTTTTCTCTGGTCTCCAGAGCAGTGCTCTTCTTTCCAGTCCATCAGTGGTGTGCCTTGAAAGTCTTGCTGTCAGCTGGTTCGTGGCAGGGACTGCAGGTGCTGAGGAGTTCTGGGGAATGAAACAGTCTCTCCTCTGGCTTCAGGGAAGTGGTGAGGGCAATGCAATGGGGCAGCCTTCCTCCTATTCTTCACTTGCATCCTTTCTGAGTTAATCATATACAAGGTAGGTGTGCAGTAAACTGAAAACAAACTAAATGATTCTACCATCTGTTATGAGCCATCTAAACGGAAATAGGGTAAAATGAGAATTCGTAATAGCATTAAAAATATAGTGCAGTTTGGGGAGAAATCAGGTGAATGTTTATATAACAGCTTGCCATGTAAAAACTTCAGTCATACATTTTTGACGTGATTTTAAAGCTTCTTAAATATAATTAGTGAGTTTTATCCAGATATTTCAGAGTCACTGTCATCATAGACCTAGGTAGAGCTCTGTAGGTGCCTTCCTTCCTGAATAGGTGGACAAATTCAACTTACATAATTTGCAACACATAGTTATTGCTGCTCTCTTTTTTCTTTCACAAATTAGTGGTTTTAATTAAACTTTTCGTTTATGGTCAAGCTGCTTCTGTTTTGGCTGACTTCACCCCCTGTAGGAGCCATTCTGTCCAGTGACGCAGAAAACCACGTCTGTGATAAGAAGCTTGATGAATCACGAACGGGCATAATTTATACAGAGAATTGCTCTTTTCTTATACAGGATATGCAAATGAAATGGCCATGGGACAAGATTTTCTGTAATGGGACTTCATGCAGTCTCTTCTGAAATGAAGATCCAGCATATTATCTACAGAAGTTGGGGAATATACCTCTTGAGGTTTTGGTCAATTGTTTCCTTATGATAGATGTGATTATCTTTCAGAAGGTTTCAAAGAGACCAAGGATATTTGTGAGCAGTGTAGTTACCAAGCTGCTGGCTATTCATTGAACTCTCCTACATTCCTTTTTTTTTTCCATGGGACAATAATTTGTATGGGCTTTTTACAGTTTTTGGTGTAGAAAGGCATATTCCAGCACTCTGAGAGTCTTTGAATTGCTTCCAAACAAAACACAAATTTTAGCAAAGAACAATTTCTAGAGGGTTTCCTCAGCTAAAGCGTTCAGATAAATAGTCCGGATCTAGGGAGAATGACAAAAAACATCTGTTCTTCAGGAGTGGAAGCTGTTCTTCACAACACAGGAGTTTTCTCTAGGCTTTGCCTTTCAAGTGTGAGATGTTTCTGGAATTCAGGTCATGGTTTTACAGTAGGCAAGAGCAGGATGAAGAGAATTCTTGATCTTAAGGCATTGCATTAATACAAATTAATGTGGAAATTGGTTCCTTTGTATTACGGCATAATTTCAAAATCAGTAGCTTATGGAATGTACTTACTAAATAATGTCTGTCTAGTTGAATAGATTTAATTGCACTTCACTGAGAAGGATGTAACACCCTCTGAGGATTTCTTTCTTATTGATAACATTTGTATTTAGAAATATATATATATATATATGCAAAAAAAATTTAATGTAACATCCCAAGCTGCTAACCTAAAATGAAGAATATGAATGTGGGAAAAAAATTTCCTACAGTACATCAGATGGGCTATTTATTTCATTATGATAATAAAGCGTATCTTTTTAATGAATTAAGAACCATTTTGAGAAAAACAGGTGGTGCTAAAATTGGGGCTGAGTCAAGAGGCATCATACTTGCAGATGAGGGAAGTGGTGATAAGAAACACAATGTGCTGTTGGTAAGACTTGCTCACCCAATGTTGAAATCATCAGTTAGATCTTCAACAGTGGCACATGTCTTTATTATAAAGTATAAACTGTTTCTTGCTTGTTAACTGTACACTAATAAGAATTAAGAGTTTAATTGGAAAAGCTTAGAATGGTGCACTTTCTTATGATTTCAGAGAAGCTTTTTTTAGGCCACCCAAGCGGAAGGAATTTCTTATTCTGAATGGAAGTAGCTTCTCCTGGGTTGGTGGTTTGTCCTGAGTAAAGCTGATTACAGATGTGCCAGACCTGCCCTCAGTTTTACCAATTTTAGAAGGCAGCTGGAAGAATGAAAATGAAGTTTATGCATTCAGGGACATGTAGCAGGAGCCCAGCATTTTAGATGTGCGTAGCCTCCCTTGTTTTTTGACGTACATCAGTGTACTTCCTGCTGCAGTGTGGAGCAGGGTTCAGTCTTTTGAGCTGTTTTATAAAGAAAATGCCAGCCCATTATGTACTTGCATTGCAAAGTGCAGTATGGAAAACTGAGTGTCGGTGTTAGTAAGTGTTGCCTGTTAGCCTTGGCAGTCCTGCGCTGTCAGTTTTCTATGAATGATAGATTATTTTTGGATGACTTATTCAGCTAAGCCAGTGAACAGTTAACTTCATGGTATTTTTTGTCTTTCCCAAGTAGTTACTGTTGCCTGTTCAGTGCTGTCTTCTGGTGCACCGGAATGAATTTTTACTGTGATACACGTTTAGCCACATATGTAGTTGCTGTATACAGCTTCAATATGTATATATGGTCCATGAATTCTTCAGAGTTAGAGACAAATGGTAACTTCTCATGTAGTTTCTGGATGTTTCCAATTCTCCTTAACCAACGGATTCAAAGGTGCTGCCAGGAATTGTAGTGTTGAAATGATGTTAAAACAAAATAAAAAAATACAAATAAACCTGTATCTCAGAACAGGACATACATGGGACCTGATGGGATGCACTTACAAGTGAGAAAGGGACTGAGGAATCTGTAATGAAAGCAGTCTGAGAGAGTGTGGACTGTTCAGCTTGGAGAAATGAAGGCTTAGAGGGGATCTGATCAATATGTATAAATACCCGATGACAGGGATTGAAGGTGATGGAGCCAGACTCTTCTCAATCATGTCCAGTTACAGGACAAGAGGCATTTGACAGAAATTGAAAATAGTAAAACTCCATTTGAGCACAAGAAAACACTTCTTTATTGTGGACGTGATCAACACTGAAACAGGTTGCCCAGGGAGATTGTGGAGAGCTCATCCTTGGTGTCCTGGGTTCAAACTACAACACTTGGAGATAATCAGAACCTGAGTGAGCATGGTCCTGGGAAACCTGCTCTAAGTGACCCTGCTTGAGCAGCAAGGTTGGACAAGGTGTTCTCAAGATGTCCCTACCAAACTAAATGAATTTGCATGTGAACCAGACTTACTACATGTCCTATTGAAGGTATACATTCAAGAGACAGAGAAGTAGCAGAGTATTAAAGGGAAGTATTGGAGGTTTTATCTTCATAAGTATTTAAAATTTCACATTTTGTAAAATGGAAACTTTCTAACTAAGCTTCTTCCTCCCATATACCTTAAAGTCTTCTACCTTTCTTGCCTTGTGTTTGCCCTGTCCTGGGGTTTCTTGCAGCTGCTGGTGCAGGTGTCCTTTCTCTGGATTGAAGCATCATCTCTTCTTTGGCAGGCAGTTTATTCTCTTCTTAAGATATCACACTTGCTTGGATTTTGGTTTGTGGCTAGAGTTTCCAGATTTTATTTATTTAACATGCTTTTGGATTCTAAACAATTAAATCAAATTATTGTAACAAATCGGAAAGGCCAGTTGTGACTGTCTCCTGCCCTTGTTGCTCAGTGCTTTTTGCCTCTTTTCCCACTCTGCGGTGGGAGGCCTGGCAAGGATTGAAGGCAAGGAGTGATTGGGGTGATGGAGAAAGTGCGACTGGGACACAGTGACTTGAAAGACAAATACACTTAGAAGGGAAGTGAAATTAGTCAAATTTATTAGCAGAATACACAGGAGGGTTATGTGAGGCTAGTAAGTAGGCTTAGGGGAGATGCAGCAAAGTCGAGCTGTGGGATGTTTGTATTTGCATAACATCGGTGTATGTAATTTTATGCAGGCGTTCTTTCAGACTTTGCAATGCTTTGCTAAGAGTAGGTGTATCTCGCAGCCCTCCTAAGAATAGGCAGGGAGTCTTAGGAAAATCGTGATTCAAAAAAACTGGTAGGAAAGTAAAAAAATTAAATAGAAAGTGGAAGAGTATAGCAGAAGAGGTGATAGGGAAGAAAGAGCACAACTAAAAGTCAAGGGGAGGAAGAAGATGGCAGTATTTCTGTAAAATACGGGAAACAACTAGAAACATGTATCTGCCATCTCTGTGAGGGAATTATGCTGAAAGCTGCTCAACTATATACCAGTTATGTCATTGCTGTTCCTCACTGGAGACACTTTCTGAAAAATACTTGCCACTCCAAATATTTTAGAAAGTGTTATGGAAGGCTGTTACATTAAAAAAAATACTAAAAAATAGTGGCAAAGATTCCTGATTTATCTCAGTTGACAAAGATTTAAAGTCAAGTTTGGATGTGTGATCTAGGTGCAGAAATAATACAGTCATTCACAAGTTCTTCATTAGATGTTTATTTGCACTGTGTGTTCGCTTCCACGTGAATGCTGGAACATACTGATTTTCCAAGGGGACACACTGCCCTAATAAAATGGCCTTTTACATATATCCATAAGCCCCTTCCTTTTAAAAGTTTTCTGTTTATAACAGTCTTAATATCAAGAAGCTGGTGTTTAACACATGAAGTTACCTGGATAAAGAGTAGTGTTGCTTTTCACAGAGAAACTGCTTTTTAAGCTCAGTGCACTGTTTCTTTAAAAATACTCTTAATAACTGATCATTCGTATGGTAATGTGAAGAATTGTGTATTAGTATTAACTTCAAATGAGGTTTTTCCTTTTATTTTTCTTGTCTTTAGATGTGATGGATTGCCAAGCTGTGTTACCATGGTTGTACTCATGCTATAAATGTTTGTCTGGCTTCCACAGGGTTTTGTTAGAGCGCTGTATAGATCTTTTTTAATAGGAAAATATTTAAATCCTTGAAGAGAATTTAGTCTCTTAAAACAATTAAGTCTAATGTTATCTAGTTCCACTGTTGTCATCCACTTGTAGTTTCTCATCACCAGTTTCTCTCATGCTCATGTATTATCTCATCTTAGATACTTTTGCTGCACTGTGTGACCTGTATAGTAGGGTGCTAAAGTCTTCTGTGCAGAGTTGAGGAAAGTGAAAGGTAAGTGGAACACTTAGCTTTTTGCTGTTAAAATTGCTGAAAATATTTTGATGCCTTCACAAAGAAGATGGTTGAGAAAAGCAGAACATAATAGTGTAATATTTATTTCCACTAGCATCTCTTTTATTTTTGGAAGCACTGCAGGTCTCATAGAACTCATTTTACAGGGGAAAAATACATGAATTAGTTACCTACTTCTTTTTTTTTCTTCATCTCTTTTCATCTCTTCCCAACCTGCTTTTAAAATTAAGACTTCTTAGAAGTCTTTTAAAAAGTGGCCACTGTGGGACATGTTGATTATAGCTCTTGCTCATTGAGCCTTAAGTTAGATGATTGAAGTTGGGACAGCACTTGCAAGCAATTGAATTGATGACTTGGAAGAAAAGCTAGCAGGTGAATTCAGCAGGGTGTCCTTTTTACTATGTAGTTCCTTGATTACCAAGAAAACAGTGCATCACATTTCTGCAGATAGTTGATCCAGGAAGTAACACAAGCTCCATCTTGATCGCATCATCAAGTAATAAACCTAGAGCTGCAAGTAGATGGCAAGTGGAAGTGGGTGGATGATGCTGTGCTCCTCAGGAATCTGGTTTGCAAGCTGGGAAGGTTTGACTATGGTATTGACAATTCAGTCTTCAGAAAATTATCAATTGTGTGATACTTGGAAAATAAAATCCAAAAGGAGCTGTTGTCTTCTAGCTTGCTATTTGACCCATCATCCAACTTAAATAATTCTGGGTAGAATTAATAATGTAGATTTTTGGTGTTGGAAAGCAGGAGATGTATGCTGTGAATTAAAAAATCTTGAGGTAGTTTTGTCACACAAGGGAAATTTTCATTTATTTTCAGAAAAAAGAGGATTTACTTGGGTTTTATAAATAATAAAAGGTTCTGTTTGTCAAAACCAGTCTTATATAAGTAGGCACAGCTATTCTGGGTATAGAATTGTTTTTCAAGTTTCACCAATATTAGTAAATGTGACTTCACATCTTTCCAGTACAGTTTGTGCCGTGTTATAACTACGCATTTCTATTTATGTGTTTTTTCTTTATGCATACTTTTGTAGATCTAATTCTGTTTACACACGCAATGAAATTAAGAAGCAATGGATGTATACAAGTAGTATCAGTGCTGTGATGAAGTGCTCTTAAAATAAGTATGCACAAGTAGAAGTGTCTGGAGATATAAAATATTCAGAGGGTTGAATTAATGACCGGGAAAGATGGTTTGATGTTTTGGAAGTTTCTTCTGAAAAAATGAATCAATTATGGGTTAATATAAAGCTGTTTGATTAGCTGGCGGCAGTTGTCTCTGTGATGGTAAGGGGAAGAGCCGGTGTAAAGCGGTTGTAAGCCAGCAGTACGACCCAAAGGAAGCACATCTGGGACTGCCTGGCATCTGCTTAGGGTAGATAGCATAAGGAGGTGGCCTAAGGAGGGCTGTCCTGCAACCTGATATCTCTCCTGCAACTGAGGCACAGGCAGCCCTAATGTGCTGGTCTGGTTCTTCTCCAGGCCAACTGCAAGGTGTTTTCCCACTAGCCCTATGGCAGGGGGGTTGGAACTAGGTGATCTTAAGGTCCTTTCCAACCCTAACTATTCTATGATTCTATTCTGTGATTCTATGTTTCTAGCCCAAAGCCATGGAAGCTGCTGATCCTCCTTGGTGATTTCTGAAGTGCACCGTGCATGTGAAGATAGAATTGGGTGTTGTGATTTAAAAGTAGTTTCTATTAGGCAGTTTTTTTAAAAAAATAGATTTTGGAGGAAGTAAAAATCATTAATGGTAAAAGATGTGCAGTGTAAGGTGTTTTGACATTCATTTCAAAATGCTTTTTAAGGACTTTCTGTAACGTCGTATGAAACCCTCTCTCTTCCCAAGTCCATTGTATAATGCATCCTTTGCTGAAAGAAAGTTTCCATGTGTTTCTTTGCGTGTGTGTTTTTATATAGCTAGTTAATGGGCTGTATAAGTAAGGATTGTGCTTCTTGTCTAAATGATCCATCTTGCTGATAACTGCTGTGGAGCATATCTGTTGTCATCCAGGCTGAGCGAGGTCTGCAGGCTGAATGCTCATTTTGGTGAAATCTCAGCTGCCTTTTAAAAAATTCTTTTCCTCGTGGCAGAACTCAAATCACATGTATGGTTTCGGTCAAAGAATCACAAAATCACTGTTAATGTGGGCTTCTCTCACATGAATCTGAGAATGATTTCCCTTTTCTTTGGTTTCTGTGTTGAAGACCTGTTCCATGGAATCATCTAAATATAAGACCAAGATTCACAGGGCTCTGCAATAGCAGTGTCACCTAATGTGCCTCCAAGATTCTGATCTTTTGAAGTCATATATGTAAACACAAAATGTGGATTTTTTTGGTTAAGATTTTTACATCTAAAAGGGGATTGTTTCTTTATGTTTAATTTCCTCCATGGGAGCTGCCATTTTGTTGATGCTATTTAGCAGAGGGCCCAGCTTACAGCAGAAAATGCTAGGAAGTTGTTTGTTAGCATTGGGAATCGGAGCATTTCCAAGTTGTGAAACATTCTGCTAAGTTTATTTTCTAATTAAATGTTTAAAGGTTTCTGTATTAACCAAAATAGGTATGAAGTTTACATCGCAGGACTTGATTCTTTCAGCTTTTTAATAAGACTACACACATGCCATTGTACAGAGACTGTTCAAAGTTAGCAGGATGGTTTTGATCAGTCAGCACTTCAAATCATGTTTTTTTTGGCACTGGCTTTTATATGACATGATAGTATCAGTGAATAAGCTAAAGAAATATCTTTGGAGTATGTCTGATAGCTGCTTCTTTTATTTGGGTAGCAGCTACTCAACCTAATGAAAAAACACAAGATTTAAGGCTTGCCTGTCTTATTTCTAACACATACCATGGTATTTCTGTGTTGTTTTGTTCTTTTTACTACTGCTGTGCCACAGATGATGCAGGCACTGCTCAGATGCTTCTCCAACCTTTTTCACCATGGGATTGAAAAAGCTGTTTAACATTTATCTTGAGCATTATGCAGATCAAATACATTGAAATGTGTTTGGTATTCTGTACTGAATGCGTGTTGTCCTGCTGGCATCATGCTAACCTCTCCTGTATAATGATGAATATAATTATCCTTTAGAACTGTGGTCATGGTGTCAAGAGTCAAGTACATGAAATTTCCTTGGTTATTAATTTTTATGATTCAGAGTATAGTTCTGATTCAGGAGGGAGATGTGGGGAAAAATGGAATGTAGGGAAATCACAGATTTTAGAGGTGTCTTCAGGAAATGGATTTTTGGGAGCAATTTCATGATTATTCTGAGCTTTTTGATAATTTCTGATTTCTTAAAATTGGTGCTATAGGGTGTGTAATGCTTTCAATCTGTCTAGTAAAAATACTTTGGGAAAGAGAGGGCTCTCCTCAAGTATCGTGTTTCTTTGGCTCATTTCTCAGTTGCTAAATGCTTCTTCTCAGGAAAGGTACCACCTTTCAAAGATCAGCAAAGGAAATACTAATGAGCCATGAGACTGTTACTGACAGTCTAATGTAATTCCCTTTGTAGTGAATGTAGAGCAGAAGCAGAAAACTGCAGCCAGTTCCCCACAGGATGGGGAGAATGCCTATATTCTAGCTGCAGTAAAATGGGTAAAAATTATTGGCGGAAACTGATTATCTGACAAAAGTGCCATATTTTAGTGAAATTCCAGTCTGTGGAAGTACCCAAGAACCTGATTGTGGTGGAGAGAACAGGCATGGAGCATTGTCCCTGAATATGCAAAAGATGTTCACTGCAAATGTCTTAAGTAAGACAGAAGCTGCATGTATGGGTGAAGAACATTCTGCACACACAGACAAGGATTAATCAGACCTGAGCCACTGGAAGATAACTTTCTGCTATGTGTCAACAGAAAATATCTTTAAAGCTAGCTTAACCAACTTCACAGGGATAGCTTTGGCTTTAGCAGACTCATTTGACAACAAATGTCATTTATCAAAATGAAAAGGATAAGGAAGAAGAATCCCTTTCCTTGCTCCAAAGTGGCTTTTCAAATGCTTTTGGTCTATCAAATGTTAATCTATATGTCAGTTTTATCAATAGGATTTTAAAGACTAATGGCATCGGAAAATGTCAGTTGCTGGACCCCAGGTCAGATAGAACCTGTGCAACATATGGGCTTGATATGAAATTTTGTTAAATATAGTACATATTTTAGAAAGCATCTAAGAAAATTTTTGTAGTGATTCCTGTAAATCTTGGTGGCAATTCATCTTTGCTTGTGGAGGAAACCTGCAGATGTAACAAGACTGCTGTTTACCATTTTGAAATGTTATGGTGATCAGGAGAGGTCTTTGATGACTGGAAAAGTACAAATGTTGTCCCCATCTGGAAGAAGAGCAACACCAAAGGATTGTTGGTCTTTCCATAGCACCCAGGAAGATTATGGAGCAAATTCTTCTCGAATCCATTTCTGAGCACTTAAAAGGCAAGAAGGTGATAGGGAACACCCAGCATGGCATTACCAATGACAAATCATGCCTGACCGACCTTATTTCCTTTTATAAATGACTGGCTCTGTAATTGAGAGAAGTGCAGTGAATGTTGCTTGGAATGGACTTCAGCAAGTTGTCCAAAAAATTCTTCAGTAGTATACTTGGGTTGACAAATTGGCGATTGATAAGCGCTGGTTGAATCGCTGCATTCCAAGGTTGGTGAGCAGCATCCAAAATGCAGTTGGCCACAGGCTACTAATGGTATCCTTCAGGAATTGATGGTGAGGAACAGTGCTGTTTGATGGGAGTTCCCTCATTCCTACAGTCTTGCATGACAATCCCTGGATCATTGGCTGAGCTTGGCTACCATCATTGTACCTGTTCTGCTCTCTATGTTTGGGACTGACTGACTTGTCAGTGAGGCTGCTGCCTCAGCCTCCCGGCCTTATCATGCTCAGTGGCAGGCTCTGTCTTTGCAGAGGTGCTCTTGCTGCTCGCAGCAGTACAGCCGTGCATCTTCGAAAACTGTGCTGCTCAGAGGAGGATGTCAGACTAGATGAAGTCCACAGATCCCTTCCAGCCTACATGCGTTTGTTACTGTGTGAAATGTGGCTGTGCTCCAGCTCACCTTGGCTCATGGAACTTGAAATCACATTGACCGCTCAGTCAGCCCTTAGTTGTTGGGTTGGTATTTAGTTATTTTTGTCAGAACAGATATGGAATCTCAGGCAGATCTTTGTTGAGTTAAATGTGATAATGATGAACTTCATTCTATTTTCTCTTGTCATGAGATGTAGATAAAGAGAGGGGGCAGATGGCTGAGACTTCTCAGCAGATTTCAAAGGAAATGCCTCAAGAGGACTGCAGAAGGGACAACCTCCCACTCTTCCAGAGCTGCAAGGACAAAAGCCTGCAAACTGTGCTAAGATGGTATCTCTGTCATGATTGCTGCTTGTCTGGGTCCAGCTTCATTTGCACACTGCCTGCCTCCTGGTGTGTCAGAGGAACAAGCAAAGTTTTTCATACATGGTCTTGCACCTTGTGATGTGGTGATGGTTGTGCAGGCCCTGTGTTCAGGCTGACTCTGCGGCTGTCCCAAGGGAGTAACTACCAACAGGGGCAGGCTCAATGTGTTTCTGTTTGGCTGTTGGCTGTGCTCGCAGTGGGAGATTGGAAAGCAGGGAGTGTGCTGCCTGACCTGCTTCCAACAGCTTGGATGCCCTTCCAGGACCTCAGAGAAAAGATGCCTTCAACCAAGTAGGTGTTTCCCCTAATGTCAGATCCATGTTTGTGCATGGCACAGCAGGTCCCCTGTTGCTCCTGGAAGCCAGGGTGGAAGTGACCATGCCACTTTTACACCCTGCTAGCTCTGAGGCTGTGGAGCTCAGGTGACAGTTGCTGCTTTCTCCTCCTGGAGCCGCTTCCACTGGCTTGTGCTGGAAATGAAAGCCCATGTACAAAGGAGAAAATAATCAGATGCTGTTAGCTATTTTGCTGCTGGTAAGAACCATTCCAGGCAGGGTAGAATTGTTCTGCATTTTGCTGTGTTACCTTAACTCTGCTCCTACACAGTGCTAATTATAATCCTGATATGATCTAATTAAAAAACACTCTCTGTGCTGCCTGATTGATTCTATAGCCATGACACAGTGAAAGCTGGTCAGGCTTAGCAGCTCAGGAGGATCCCTGCTGTAAACTCTGACACATACTTTGTGATTACGGGTGGGGAGAATGTCTATGAGTAAATGGGGTTGGTAATTATGGATATTGTCAGTAAAATCTCAATATATTAAAAATATGCTTCCCAGATTGTTTGTCCAAGTACATAGATATTGTGCATGTGGCAGTCTGTACACAGGTTAGTTTTGGGGGAAGGTGGCTGTTTGTGCTGCCATTTTTGCATTTGAAACTGTTCTGAGTAAGGAGTCACTCCATTTGTACTACAGTTCCTAATTCTGACTCTGCTGCTAAAACCCAGTGTGATTTTAATGGTTTTTAATCTACATTTGAATATTGCATGCTTATTTGTTTTCACCAGAGATTTGCTCTTGATTGAATTCTTAAATGGTGTTCCCGCTGGCAGAATTGCTTCCTACCAGTTAGCATCTGTCTGCTGGATCAGGGGCTCGGGGTTCATATCCTTGTATTCACTGACACAAATAGGATGGCTTAGCACATCTTTCCTTTTTTGTCTCTCCCTCTTTATTTGTAGTTCTCCACCTCCGTAAATCCTTCTGTCTTTTCTCTTTCTTCTTTTCCTCTCAACTTCTCACATAGTGAAGCTAACAGAGGAGGTTGTGTGGGATGAGGAGTAGAAAAGGGGGGGGAGAAAGTGAAAGGGAGAGTGAGGGAGACAAAAGAGAGAATGTGAGAGGTGAGGAGGAGGTGGTAATGAAGGTGGAAAATAGAACAAAGAAGGAGGGGGAGCTGGTGAGTGGAAAAGGAGATTAAATAAGGAGGGCATGAAAGGGGAAGAGATCCTGCTCCTAGACTTACCACTGGAGATATGGCAGTCATTTTTTTCCCCTGCTTACAGGAGGAATAATGAGAGCAAATGTTGGTCCTGACCTCTTCTGCCAGGCTGTTAATTTTCCAAAGCCATGAATGCCCCAGCCTTATTTTATTCTTACCTGTAGATGTATGAATAACCTGTAGTTATTCAATGTGCCAAGCAAGTCTTGGTGCTGGTCAATGTGGGGAGGTATCTCCAGGGACTTCTACTTTTCCTGTTGATATATGGGCAAATTTTTGGATATAAAGATCCAGTTTTAGAAAAACTAATTTTAAAGAGTGTTTGTGTTGTAGTTCTCTAACTATGGAACTCTCTTACTTGGTGGTATTTAAATTCTGGAGACTAAATCATTGCCTGCTGGAAGCAGGCTTTGTGGTAGACCCCAAATAGCCAGGAGCATGATTTTCCTGCTCCTTTGAAGTCTCATATGGTCTACCTTTCTCTGCTCTTTGTGAGTGTCTCTCACACTATCCCTTTCTCTGGTAAGGAGAAGTTGAAGCAAATCAGTGTTTCTCCCACTGATAGACTAGAGGTGATGGGTGGCTGTCTGTCATTTCTCTGTTTTGAGACCATGTCTTTTAAGCGTTTTTGTCATGAAGACTCAGTGCTCATAACTGTGGCTGTGCAAAAGGGTAGGGATGGCAGGTGGTAACGTGGGGAATGGCTCTGCCCATCACTGCTTAGCCAAATCCAGTGCATTTTCCATTCCTTTGTTCTGTGTTGTGCAACAACAGGGACATTTAGCCCATCATTTACTGCTGCTATTTTTTCCGTTAGTACAGACTGTTGATTTTATTTGCTTATAGTCAGGATTCCTTTGAATACATGCACCAAATAGTTATTCACCCCCAATCCTCCCGAAGCGACTTTATGGTGCTGAGCAATTGCAAATTAAAACAGGAAGTGTGCTTTGGTGCTTTTCTTTTCTGTAGCTGCAAGGATATCTGGGGAAATACTGCAATGGACAAATTCTGTGTTGAGGTAATTCTAGAAATCATGTTCACATTAGAAATCCCCAAACTGTACTTTATTTAAAAATGTTTTAATGAGCTGCCATATTCAGTGCATTAATCTGTCAAAGAGAAGTGCATGGGAGTACATTTCAAATCCCAGGGTGGAACTGAAGGAACGTGTAAAAGGTGACATGCTAAATTTTTGTGATAGAAGGTATTGGTTTGTTCCCTCGTACCTTTCCCAGTATTAACTGGTAGTGGGAAGCCATTGCATACTCTATTGTGGTGTAATAGGAATGAAATTAAAAAACAAGAAAGTAATGGCAATATTCTATAGCAATCATAAAAATATCTTTATTTTATACTTCTTTGGAAGACACTGCAGCAAAAGAGACTCTTGGACTACCTCTAGTATTTTGCCTTCATGAACAGAAGAGAACTGGGAAACTGAGAATTCCTGGTGAGTTTTCCTTGGCTGAAAATTATATTTTGTTTGTGGGGGATCTCTGTGAGAACATTTCTGTTGTTACTGTCACTGGGGTTGCTCTAACATCTAATAGCTGTAGGGCTCAGGTAGCATCCTCATTGGAACTATATACAAAGAGCACCACAGAAAACGCATTATCTGAAAGAGTTTGTAGTCTAAACAGACAGACGGTAGCACACAAGGAAAGAGTGTGAATATCCTGCTTAGCACAATAGACACTGATCTCAAAATTTACACCATAACCACCATAACTTACAAGCATTGTGGCACAACAGAATTTGAAGAGAGTATTTAAATAAAATGCATGTCCCTCATTTCACCCATCATGTCTTCAAGCCAACTTAGTCTCATCTTCCTTCCTTTCGATGTTCTTATCCTGTTTCTTAGGGATACTTGGCACAGTGATTTTCTGTACTGCAGTAAATCATAAGATGTCAATTTCTAAATTGCAATCCTTTGTTGTGTTCAGTTGCTTTAAAAATATTCCACACTAGACACTAGACAGGACTGAGTAGGTGAAAAGATCCTTTGTGAATATTTAAAATGAAAATGAGCAAGAAAAAACATCAAATATTTGGTTTGATGATACAATTTTAGGCAATAATATTAAGGAGAGCTGAATTAAGGAAGAATATGTCAAAAAGCTCTGTTAGAGAATGAGCGAAATCCAAATGTTGCTCTTTCAGACTTCGGTTAATTTGAAGTTCCATATTAAAAGGAGTTACAGAATGGTAGCATGGAATAGGCAGAGGATTAGTCTGATCCTGTACGTTTGTATGATTCTGGGCAGTATGAAAATTAAAAATAAAAGACTGAGGAAAACAACAAAACTCCCCAAAAGAGAACGTGAATGCATGCATAAGAAACTTGCAATCAGGAGCAATAAGGTGTTCAGATTCTTACTTCAGCTTTTACTAAGTAGGCATTACTTTGCCAAAATTTTAGGCACATGCTTGGAATCCCACCTATATCTATATAGGGGTATATCTACGTAATTCGTCATGTAATGAGTGGAGATTTTTGGTCTGATACCTTCCTCTTTTAATTATTTCTAAAGGAAGGTAGGCATTTTTAGGTTTGTATGCCCTTATATAGTAGAAGAAATGAAAACCTCTCATATTTAATTGAAAAAATCTGAGGCAAGTTTATGCATATTCAAGTAGAAGGAAGTACACATTATGTAAAAAATAAAAATCAGTGACTTCATAGAAATGGCAGAGATTTGCATCTAATTGATTAATGCAGCATCTAAAAAGAAAAGATAGCTAAGTAGAAAACCCTGAGGATGATCTCTACAGCTTATTTTGATTTCAAATTTAGATTTATTGCACATTTCTGCTGTTAAGGTTATGAACTCTGTGTAGTGCTATATATGATTATCAAAAATAAGTACATAGTTTGTGGATATAGTGATATTCCACATTCATTGCAGTGAAATTTATAAAGTATATTCACTGCAAGCTAAGCTTAAGGGAATAACCTCACTCATGAGCTCTCTCGTGTCTTTTTTCCTCCTCCTCTATCTAGTGCACCACTCTTGTAGGTTCTTCTTGTTCTTGTACCTAGAAGAAGCAACTTGTATTATGTGTGGCTCAGCAGCAAGTTAAAAACCTGATATTCTCATCATCTCTCATCTACTCACCTCCCAGGTGAACAGACCTACCACCTTCTCACCTCCAGCTTTTAATATGCTATTTGTTAAGAATAAACATGATAGTTGTTTGTGAGGATCTGAATTCCTTGATCTAGTTCTGCTGGAGAAATAGTTAAGGTAGGAAGATGATCCATTCTCAAGTGGTATTCTTGCTTTTAGCTCTAGATCATAGAATCATAGAATAGCTAGGGTTAGAAAGGACCTTAAGATCATCTAGTTCCAACTCCCCTGCCATAAGCAGGGACACCTCACACTAAACCATGCCACACAAGGCTTCATCCAACCTGGACTTGAACACCACCAGGGATGGAGCACTCACAACCTCCTTGGCCCACCCATTCCAGCATCTCACCACCCTAACAGGAAATAATTTCCTTATATCCAATCTAAACCTCTCCTGTTTAAGTGTGAACCCGTTACCCCTTGTCCTGTCACTACAGTCCCTAATGAAGAGTCCCTCCCCAGCATCCCTACAGGCCCCCTTCAGATACTGGAAGGCTGCTAGGAGGTCTCCCCGCTGCCTTCTCTTCCCCAGGCTGAACAGCCCCAACTCTCTCAGCCTGTCTTCATACAGGATATGCTCCAGGCCCCTGATAATCCTCATGGTCCTCCTTTGGACTTGTTCCAACAGCTCCATGTACTTTTTATGTTGAGGATACTAGAACTACACACAATACTCCAGGTGAGGTCTCATGAGAGCAGAGTAGAGGTGCAGGATCACCTCCTTTGACCTGCTGGTCACACTTCTTTTGATGCAGCCCAGGATACGGTTGGCTTTCTGGGCTGCAAGTGGACACTGAATTCGGTTCATGTTTATTTTGTCATTGACCACCACCCCCAATTCCTTCTCTGCAGGGCTGCTCTCAATCTCCTCTTTGCCCAACCTGTAACTGTGCCTGGGATTGCTCCCACCCAGCTGTAGGACCTTGCACTTGGCTTGGTTAAACTTCATGAGGTTGGCATCAGCCCACCTCACAAGCGTGTCAAGGTCTCTCTGGATGGCATTCCTTCCCTCCAGCGTATCCACTGAACCACACAGCTTGGTGTCATCGGCAAACTTGCTGAGGGTGCACTCAATCCCACTGTCCATGTCAGCAACAAAGATGTTGAATAAGACCAGTCCCAACACCGATCCTTGAGGGACACCACTCGTCACTGGTCTCCAGCCGGACACTGAGCCATTGACCACAACTCTTTGCATGCGGCCATCCAACCAGTTCTTTATACACCGAGTGGTCCACCTATCAAATTGATGTCTCCCCAATTTCGAGACAAGGATGTAGTGTGGGACATGAGCCCTTCTCTGTTGGTGAGTACAAGGTCAAGCAGGGCACCTCTCCTTGTCGGCTCCTCTATTACTTGTAGGAGGAAGTTGTCTTCCACACAATCGAGGAACCTCCTGGATCACTTGTGCCGGGCCGTACCGTCGCTCCAACAGATGTCTGGGTGGTTGAAGTCCCCCATGAGAAAAAGGGCCTGCGAGCTTGAGGCTGTTCCTATCTGTCTATAGAGTGCTTCATCCACAGAGTCCTCTTGGTCAGGCGGTCTGTAACAGATCCCCACAGTTATGACCCCTATCACTGTTCTCCCTTTAACGCTGACCCACAAACTCTCTGTTAACTGCTCACCTGTCCCCAGAGAGAGTTCCATACTCTCCAACCTATCCCTAACATAAAGAGCAACTCCCCCTCTCCTACCAGGCCTGTCTTTCCTAAAAAGCTTATAACCTTCCATTTCAACACTCCAGTCATAGGAGCCATCCCGCCATGTTTCTGTGATGCCTATTATATCATACCCCCGTAGATGTGCACACATTTCTAATTCCTCTTGTTTGTTCCCCATGCTATGGGCATTTGTATAGAGACACCTGAGCCGAGCTCCAAATGAGGCCAGCCCGTTGGCTGGAGCAGCTGGAATGTTGCTACGTCGCTCCGAGCATTTATTATAGGTGCTGGCAACTAACTGGGCGTGTTAGGATGGAATGATGTCCCCCTCCCCCAACACATCTAGTTTAAAGCATCCTTGACCAGTCTGGCAAGCCTCTTACCAAGCCCACTCTTCCCCTTCTTTATCAGAGCAGGTCCATCACCCCCCAGTAGACCTGACCTACAAGCTTGGGTCCCATGTTCAAGGTACCCAAACCCTTGACCATGGCACCACTCTTGTAATCATTTATTAACCTGTGCAATCCTTCTAGCTTTTCTAAGGTCCTCCCCTGTTTTAAATCCGTTCTCCAGTATACCATCTGAGCTCCAGAGCCCCTAACCAGCTCTCCCAAGGGCTCTGTAGTCCTTCTTTATGTCCCCCAGGCTACTGCTATCTACGTCCCTAGCACCCACATGGATCACTAGAAGCGGGTAATAGTCCATGGGACTTACCAGAGCAGGCAGCCTCACTGCAACATCCCTGATCCGTGCCCTGGGTAGGCAACACACCTCCCTTGAGACCAGATCAGGCCGACAGATGGGTGCCTCTGTCCCTTTCAAAGCAGAGTCCCCCACTACTAGGACCTACCACTTTTTCATAACAGAAAACAGGTAACAGATTTAGGGGATAACAGATTTAAGAGGAAGCCCCTTGCTTTTAACTGTCCTTTTCCTCCTTTTTTTGTTGGCTTTCTTCATTACTAATTAGCATCCTCCCGGGTTAGCGGCCTCCTCGCTCCCTCCTTCCAGAGGGGAAACTTGAGGCCCCTGCACAGTTTGATCCTGGAGCAAACAGTCCTGCTCCCTCTCAGCTTCCCTGACATCTCCCAGCTATTAGCTGCATCCCACAGCTCAGCCACCTGCTGCAGCAGGACCTCCACCAGTGAGCACCGAGTGCAGCCATGGCCATTCTGCCCTGCAGCCTCCCCTCTCACCAGCTCTGTCTGGGTGCCTACGCTGGCCACTGCCGGGGCAGCCAGAGCAGAGCTGCCAGACCTTACCTTGCTCACAGGGCGAGTGCTCACCATCCCGCTCGCCTGCCTGCATGAACTGCCTCGACTTGCTCTGTTCGCCCGCTCTGTTCGCAGCGCTCCCTGGGCAGGTTTTTAACCACCCACAGCTGCTGCCGAGCCTCCTGGCTCCCCCTCAGAGAGTCAGGGCCCCGCGTGAGCTGAGCTGCCGGCTCCCGGGCAAGTCCTGTGGAGGACTTGAGGCTCCCTCGGTGGCTCTTGGTGCTCTGAGGTGAGGCTCCTGTGTGAACATGAAGAAATTACTGTAATTTGAAATCCTCAGCACATGCTACCATACTAAAAGTGCATAGGAGAAAAGGTCTTGAAGAGGAAGGTACTTGGGGTTTGTGGTTCAGGAATGAATGAGATTCTTGTCTCTCATTTGAGTTAGGCATGTTGTTAATTTTATATCTTGACTTCTACTTTTCTGGTATTCCTGAAAGACAGTTTACTCATCTGCAAAGCATTTCTGTCATTGAGGTTGTACATATATGTAAGACCTCAGATGAGGGAACAGTAAGGCATTCGTACCAAGAGTGAGCATGTAATTGTCTGGTTTGTACTAATATAACCATGGATCAGAATGGTTTTGCACATCTATGTGATCCAGAGCTTGAAACATGTTGAACATACATATATTCTGACATACATTGCACATACAACATCCTAAAAGACAGTATAAGCACATGGAATTAGAAGTAATCTCATTTCATTAACTTAACATATTAAATATATTTGACTGAAGAATTATTTCACCATAGATGAAGAACACTTCTTTATTACTAAAAGTTACTATTGGAAGGTTTATTCCTTTCAGTTTGATGGATGACATGATATATGATTGTTATTAAAGCATAACCAGAAAAACGTATTTAGATTGAGTGTGGTTTTGTGGTTTATAAATGTGAATTCAGGTTATTTCCAAAAAATAGTACAAATTTGATAACAGAGACTGTGATTAAGTTACAGTTGCACAAATGTTATTACTGTGGGTTTTCTGACGTGTAGAAAAGATTCTTCTAAAAAGTGCAGACAAAATTTAAGTGTATATATATCCTGCAGTGCTCTTCCCAGAAAGAGGAGATCTCTTCTTGAAGGCACTTCCATAATATTATCCATCAGGGCTGGAACTGGATGAACTAGATTTTCTTCCTTCCCTCCTGCACCTATTCTTTAATGTGTATGCATATGTGCATGGGAGAGGTCTTTGGTGTAAAAGTGACTTTCTAAAATGGCATAATGGGTTTCTGCTTTGCGTCTCTCATACCAATTAAAACGCTAGAATTGCCATCAGTTCTGCATTTGAGGTTCCTGTAGGAAGCATATGTAATATTGTACTCCAAATCTTACAAGTGAAAATGAATACGTCATATTTATGGAACTAGGAATTTATTGTTAGTCTAATTCATGTTTTAATAACCTAATACCTCAAATTACTACTTCAGTTACAATGAGATTTATAGTCCTGTATAATACAGGTAATATTTTTCCATAGGAAAAAACAGCACAAAACCCTGCTGCTTTTCTTTGTTGCTGTGCCTGCCCTTCCAGTGTTCCTCAGGGTCCTACCCTTAGCAGCTTTGGTTTTTGCTGAACAAAATGGGTGCCAGGAGGTTATGACATATTTTCAGCACCTGGAGGTTTTCCTGGGAGGAACTCATGCTCATGAAGGGGTTTCTCCCCCTGTTTACTGGTTGGGAGCCTGCTACTGATGCTTTCTCACCCTACAT
The DNA here is from genome assembly GCA_002631895.1 of Agapornis roseicollis. Lineage (NCBI taxonomy): Eukaryota > Metazoa > Chordata > Aves > Psittaciformes > Psittacidae > Agapornis > Agapornis roseicollis. The sequence continues at coordinate 74,776 of NDXB01004196.1, read as the reverse complement.
GTTCTGATTAATTTTTATATGGTTGTTTTTTGTGGCTTTTTTTGTGTTTTGTTTTTTTTTTTTTTTTTTTTTTTT
>NDXB01004196.1:36183-74506 GCA_002631895.1 Agapornis roseicollis | reverse complement strand
TTTTTTTTTTTTTTTTTTTTTTTGGGTTTTTTTTTTTTTTTTTTTTTTTTTTTTTTTTTTTTTTAACTCAATCTTGCTCGTTTGTTTTGTTTTTTCAATGGTCCCTAGTGTTTTTCTATCCTCTTTGTTGTCTTTATTGCTGTATTTTTATTGAATCATGAGGTTGCACCCCTGCAGTGACTGCTGGTTGACCACTGTCACTCCTGTGTGTAGCCTGGGACCTCTGGTGTCTTCCACATGGAATCATTCCTGTGTGCACTCCCCCACACTACACAGGTAGTTTAATCTACACAGGATAGCTGCTTATTACTGCTATAAACTAGAGCTAAACAAAACAACCTTGAACAATAGTTATTTTGGCTGCTAGAGAATTGCTTTAAAAGCTAAAACTAAATCAGGACCAAGACAAATCCAAGTCCAAATTAATAAATTAAATATTTAAATATTATCATGTCTGCAGAGAAGTCTTTTCATATATAGCTCTTTTAAAAACTGTTTTAAGGATATTGAAGTAACTGGAATCTTGATTGCTTTCATTTCAAGTGAAAAGGCCTAAATACATGCTTTCCTTTATGTGTAACTGACATGAAGAGTGATCTATGCTTGTCCTGGTTGTCCTGGGTTTAGCAGTAGCAGTCATTTTTAATTCTTCATAGCAGCTGGTGCAGCTGTGTTTTGTCTTTCAGTTGGGAACAAAACTGATAACAGGAATGTTTTTAGTTACTGCTTGAATGTTTTACTCTGACCAAGGACTTTGTGAGCCTCATGCTCTGCCAGGGAGGAGGGGAAGCCGGGAGGAAGCAGGGACAGGACACCTGACCCAAACTGTCCAGGATGTAACTGAGAGTTACCTGGAAGGGTGAGTGCTCTGGGGGGGTTGGAGGAGGTATCGGTCGGTGCTCAGTTGGGGTGGGGTGTCGTGAGTTGATGAGATGCTGTATTCTCTTCCCTTGTTATATCCTTTATCATTATCAGTATTGATGGTAGCAGTAGTGGTTTGTGTTATACCTTAGTTACTAAACTGTTCTTATCTCAACCTGTGGGAGTTGCATTCTTTTGATTCTCCTCCCCATCCCTCTGGAAGCAGGGGAGAACAAGAAAGTGGGGGGTTGAGTGAGTGAACGAGCTGAGTGGCTGGCTTTAAACCACAACACTGGTTTTATATGAAGCCATGGCTTACCTTTAGTACAGTATTTTTCTAGCTTACAAAAATGAGTTTTAGTAAATTAACCATTTCATTCTAGTATTTTCTGAAGTGAGAATAGAATTTCTGCTATTAACATGGAGAGCTGAGCTCTTTATCTGTGGCTTTAGGCCACGGAATTTGGGTTTCTTAAAAATATCAAAATTTCATTCACCACATCTTGTCATTTAAATTCAACAAAAGAAGAGCAACAGTTTCATTGCCTAGACTCTTATTTTCATTTGGAGAACAGAAGTTCATATTGGGTAGGACTTCCCTTGGTGTATTTAAAATGGATTTCTAATTTTGGGGTAATAACACCAAGGAAGTAGCTTTGTCATGGAGCCAAGTTAAGGTCATTACTGAAATGAGCTGTGGAAATTTTTCTCTGTTCCAGTCAGATAATTATCTACTCCACATATTAGAAAAGCTTATCTTTAATCTTACAAGCAAGCAGCTCCCCAGTTTGTTCCCCTTTATGCGATGTCATGTTGAGGTGATTAAACATATGGTGTGATTGAGCCAACTTTTGGACATGTCTTCTTCTAGCCCTACAAACTGTTCAGCCATCTGTGCATGCTCTGAAGTTTAAAGAAACCCAAGAAAGCACCAGTCCAAACTGGGAGTGGTAGAGATGGGGACGGAGAACATCTTGAATCTTGTATGCACCTGAGCTCGCTCTTAGACCCTTAGTTAGAATTTTCTAAGTTATGTCATTAGGTGAGACCACCAATAGAAGTCATCCTGTTTCTTTTTAAGTCAATAGCAATATTTCTGTTGACTTCAACTGAAAATAACTGGACCCAAAATCTAATTAATATGGGTTAATGTGTTAGAGGCACCACTTAAGGAATTTTTTTCTAGACTATCTGGATCTAATTTAGAAGTCTGTTCACCAAATGAGTTACTATTTTTTGTATTTTTTCAGTTATTTTTCCAACTGTTTGTTAAATAAATAATAAAAGAAAACCCAAATAAACAACAGAAGAAAAATGAGAGCAAAGAGAGAGCTATCCAGGCTATGATTTCTACTTTAGTATGAAGTAATTGCACTATAGACTCCACTGATTGTAACTAGGGTCAAAATTCGTTTGCCTGCCTGTGGGCATCTAGTGCATCTATTTGAGATGCTCTTCAGAACTTCTTATGTGGAAGCATCTGTTTGTATGGGATTCACACTTTTAAGGTGCAGTATTAGGCAGGTATTATTTTGTTTGTTTATACAGTCACCAATCTGAAACCCCCCTGTTTTAAATGACTGTGTCTCTGAAGGATCTAATACACTGTAGACTATGTTGCACTGTGAGATCTAGAAACAGAAATTTTTTTACTTACTAATTGTCTTGACTTAATCACTTCAGCTGATGAATAAGGAAGGAAGCAAGCTAAATAGAGAAATATTGGCTTGTCATAGTGGAAGCCTGCTAATGCATTTAATATTTTCCAAATAGAGAAGAAAAAAATTAAACAGTAGAGCAGTATTTTTTCAAGATTCTAACTTGGAAAAATGAACATGTGACAAATGTTGTCTGACACTGTACTTCAATGGGTTTTTTTTTGCTCTTTTCCTAGCATGTCATTTGTGTTGTCGTTTCCTGTTCCATCTTTGTTTTCAGCACCTGCAAAGATTTAAGCTGGAAATTTTATCTTTGTCTCTCAGTTCTTGTGACTCTATCTTGTGTAAATCCACCTTTGCTCTCCTTATGAAATATTTATTTGCAAATAAAATTTGCAAATCATGCCCTCACCAGAGCTAAACAATTATCTAAGTGAAATCAGAATAAATACTTGAAGGTTAAACTGAGATTCCCTTTCTATTTGAGAAAATCACAGAACACTACATTACATTTGGCTCTAAAAATATACATAAAAATGTCAGAATTTTAGCTTGAAGAAATACCCTTTTTCTGAATTAGGCTTTTTAGATGCTTTTTGTAATAGTTGTTTCAGGTCACAGAAAATGACAAGAGCAAGTGTACAACAGATATTCATGGGGTTTTTCTTTGGTAACGTTGGAATTTGTAGGTGTGGAGTGTTTGGGATTTAAGATTAAGGGTCAGAACCAGTGGAGAACATCAACAGAGGCAGGGTGAGCTCTGTGAGGCATATGGAAAGTTTGCCAGTGATGCCAGTTGTGATAGCAGAGTTGACAAGAGGACAGCGGCTGTGATGCCTCACCACTGTTGAAGAGCATGCACAAGGAGAAGAGGGAGAGCTATTCATAGCGTTGGCAGCAATAACAGCACGAGCAATAAACAAGAGTGTTCCACTTCAGTCAAGAATTCAAAAGCCTTTTCATGAACTTAATTAAGAAACTTTTCTGACAGCAGGGACATACTAATTGTCTGTGGCATCCTCGAAGAAGGAAATCAAAGGAGCTCTGCTGAAATTCAGGATTTGCAAGCAATCAACTTTCCTACCTGCCAGCATCTGAAAGCTAAAAATAGGAAGTAGAATGAAGGAGGGATTTCAGCATTGTTTCTAAGGAATTTCCCCTGACAGAAGACTTTGGGATATAGCTAAGGGCCATTAGTAGAAGACAATAAAGATACAATACTCACAAGCATTTTGTTGCAATTTTTTTTTTTTTTTTTGTGAAAGTAAGATAAGGCTTAGTTTGTTAAATTTGACTGTGATGCACATTGCCTACAGTTTTTGACTGGAGGGGTGGAGAATAGTTACCTTAGAATAGTGAGAGCCTTCTTTCTTAAGGAGGAACACCAGACTCTTTTTTTGTGACAAGAAGCTATTTGCTATGAATTTGAAAAGTTTTCAGTAGTACGGATGATACAGGGAAAAGCATGCACCTGAATGGCCAAGAGAATGAATTATTTTGATCTTTGTCCCCCTTAAGAAATTGATTGCTATTATTCATTGTGATTAATATTGAATACTCATGTAGGGCTCTCTATCTGTAAATCCTGGGTGTCATAAAAATGCAAGTAAATTTTTGCACTTTAAAAATTTTCAAACACGCTTACTAAGAACTGCAGAAAAGATTTTAAGTGATTTGTAGACACTACAAAGAAGAAAATAGGGCGATATTTTTTGTATTTTTCAGAGATGAAAAAAATTATGTAATACTTTGAAACTTTCATTTGCTTATATTCAACAGTATACTGTCAAGTTTAATATGGAGTGTTGTCCAGGGAAAGTGATATTTTAACTGAATCATCTACCTCAGTAACATGGGAATGATACAGTTGCCTTTACTCATCTGTCTTTAATCCTTATAAACACAAACTGTTTAGAATGGTAAGCTGTGAAGTACAGAACATTGGTAAGGAATACCAAAGAACTGAATTAAAAAATCCAGATTAGCAGGCAATAAAAGGTTGTTCAGGAATGCATTTTAGACAGAAGATACCAAAAGGCAGAAAGTGGCCCCTTTTCAGATGGACCTACTGACACTGCTAATATGTGCAAAAAGTGAGAGCATTAGCTCACTATTTCTGTTTGCACACAGAAACAATGGAGAAGTATATTAGTATTCTGTGAGGACAAGAAATCATTTCCCACTTTGATGGCAACCAACCAAAGAAATTTTGAGACAACACCTGCTTTGGGTGAATATTTAAAAATAAGTAGGTCTTAGTTAGCTGTGCAGAAGACAATTTAAAGACTTGGCTGCAGAAGTCTCTGGTTGACTGTTGCTCCTTTTTTTGGTATTTTTTTCTTTGTTAAATTTGGGAAATTAGGAAAATTCTGTAAATTTATGAGATTCCTGATCTAGAGAGAGTATTCAAAAGGGGTACTCAGATGACCAAAGAGGCTGTTGGGCCATTAAGCCTGACATTTATCCTTGGCATTTGTAATACATCATTTGGAAAGCGGGCAAAGGAAGGACACAATTCTTAGGGTATTATGTTTCTAAAGCTTGTGGAAAGGTTGCAAAAGGTTCAGTTAAGAGCTGCAATGATGTTTCAGATGCTGGTGAAACTACTTTGTAGTGAAGGATTTAGAGATCTCAATCTGTTTAGTTTATCACACAGGAGATCAAGAGGTGACTTGATTATAAAGTGTAAACACTTTCATACACACAGAGTATCCACCTCTAAAAGCTTTTTAATCTAGTGGTGAAAGACAGAATAAGCAGTGCGGGATAAGAGTTGAAGTGACTGTCCTTGGAAGCAGGGCATGCATTTTTAATGGTGAGGGTGATTCACCTAGGAGATGCTGATCTTCTCTCAGTATTCTCTGAACAATACTTGCTTCTTATCTTAAAGTTAATGCATTATACAGCTTCCGATCCCATCAACACAATGTTGGTTTGCTGCGTTTGCTTTTTGCCAGATAGGGAAAGAAGGGACCATTTTCAAACCTGTTTACTGGAGCTAGAACGGAATTTTTTTGATGTCAACATGTTGCAAGGTGTGTTAATGGGCTCATATTTTACGTCTTCCTAAGTCAGGAGAAGGTTTCCTAAAGGAACTAATTGACATGTTTTATGGTGCAGTGAAGACAACTTACCTAGATTTACTGCTTTAATACATTTCATTGTATGTTCTGATAATATTTACAATATAATGGTTGCAACCAGTCCACTGTTTCTAATTCATCAGCTATACATACCACCAATCATAACTCCCTGGTAATTAAGTACTGATACACAGTGTGTAAAGCCATGCTTCCACACTCCTTCAGGCTAAAATAGTAATCTGTATGACTTCTCTATATGGCTTCAGAATCTATATGAAACACCTAATTATCCCCTAGGTGACTTGACTTAACAAAATAGCATAAAATAGGATACCTAGTGGGTTTAGATTCAAACTTGTTATCTAGGGATACTCTCATTTGAGTTCCTAAACCTCTGCTTTCTTCCAATTTTTCTCACATATTTTCACATATATTTTGGTCTTCTAATGACCCGTGACATAAATAAATTGCAGGAGCGATGGCAGAGAGCACAGTCCTCATCACAGAAGAAAAAAGATCCTGTCTGTCCTTTAGTGTACCATATCCTAAGTCATGTCTTCCTAAAGTGTTAGAGACAGCATTTCACACTAGTGCAATCACAGAACCATAGAACGCTTTGGGTTGGAAAGGACCCTTAAAGATCATCTAGTTCTGACCCCCCTGACATGGACAGGGACACTTTCCACTAGACCAGGTTGCTCATAGCCCTGTCCAACCTGTCCTTGAGCACTGCCAGGAATGGGACAGCCACAGCTTCTCTGAACAGCCTGTGCCAGTGCCTTACCACCCTCAAAGTGAAGGATTTCTTCCTAATGTCTAATCTCAATCTACCTGCTTTTAGTTTAAAGCCATTCCTCCCTGTCCTATCACTACATGCCCTTGTAAAAAGCCCCTTTCCAGCCTTCTTGTAGGCTCCTCTTAGGTACTGGAAGGCTGCTCTAAAATCTCCCCAGGGACCTGTTTTTTGAATATACACATAATATTGGACATACCAGATACTATTTTGCTAATCTCAGCAATTTAATGAGAGGAAGAAAAGGTGAGAATTGCTGCTAGCCAGAAATACCTATACCTTGTCCATTTTCATGTAGGAAAAGCACTGCTTTTTGTCAGGCAAGCCAGATTTTTTGTGCACTTTTCATTCAGTGTGACAAATTTGTCTGGCAAATTTTAGCTAGTTTCCTCCTTTTTGGGAAGCTGGGAGATACGAGGCCACATCAGTGACATGATTGGGTGAGTCAGTGTTCTGGGCCCAGCTTACCTATGTGCTGTTCTGGCTTTAGACCAAAGTGTGGTGCAATGCACAGATGGCTTGGTAGGTGATTTTCTTTGAAACATAGAAGAAGTTCCAGTATTTTTGCCATTGGCCAGCTCCAGGAATTTTCTTGAAGCCTCTAGATTTTCCCTTGTATGTCAAAAATGCACTGGTGGTTGTTCAGATTACAGCTGATAGAAATTGTTAGTTTTCCACTTGGGTGAGAGAGATGATAAGAAATTGTCATCTTCTGTTTTGAAGACTCTCACAATGTAGGGACCCATACGGCTTCACTCTTTGTTGTTTGCTCAGCTTTTAGAGAGTATTGTACAAAGTGCTGAATAAAAATGCCACTTAACAGGCTTCACACACCGATTTGGATTTTACATCATGTACCCAAAGTAAAGGGAGGGAGTGCCTTTTAAAAACATGGCACAGAACAAGACTACAAAATAGTGGTCCCATTCTACAGCTGTTCCATGTGGTTGTGAGAAAAATCTGTGAATTTGGCAGAAGGACAAAGTCAGTGATCATCAAAACCACAAGAACTCTGCCTAGATGAGCGGAGTCTGCTGGCTCAAGCAATAAGAAATCCTGACATAAAGAATGATGTTCTTCTTTAACATGTAGCTCCATCTGGAAATCTGTTTTTAGGTTCAGAAAATACTGAGCTATGACAGGAACTAAATCCTGCTTTAGCTCTTGGCTCTTTAAAGGGTTAGCCAAAAGTAATGAAATACCTTTTTTCGGCTAGAGAATAGGTAAGAGACTGATGCTGTGGTTAGATCCAAGTACTTTTGAGCAAATACTGACTTGGTCACTTGAAATATTATCAGTGTTTCTTCTATGGGCAGAGCTACAGTGGAGGATCAGACTTGTACCTGGAGCCTTCTGTGGCACTGGACCAAATTTTCTGGAAGGTTGACCTTAGCCTGTGGACTCCTTTGGCAGTCAAAATGATCAGGAAGCACGTTGCTGTTGTGATAACCACTGTAGAACAGTAGAAAAATGTTAACCAAGGAAACCTTTGGAGAAACTTCTCTCTACCAGATTTATGGGTATTTCAGAGTAGCAGGCAGAATCATAAAACAGGTTAGTAGACTTCGTGCAGTGTTTCCCAAAGGACGCTCACTTCTGTTATTTAAGATATTATTGATTTAAAATGAGCCCTAGGGGTTTTCTGTCAGGACTTATATGGGAAATGGGTTGGCAGAAGCATTTCTTCTGTTAAAATCGTACCTATGACTTGTATGGCTCCTCAGGAGAGAACCTTGGTGGGTCTGCTAGATGTGATTAAAGAGCACATGGTTAGTGAAGCATTCTGCTTGGTGTCCTCCTGTACTGTCTGTATGGCAATTTTCCAATATGCCTGATTACAGGAATAAAATCCATATTTTTATAAATGTGAGCGATACTGAACTGCATGGACTGAATTTCTATATGAGAATGTCTTCTTGGAATAATCTGGGCATAAATCATAAGTTTTGGAATTAATCAAGCTGTTGATAGAAAATAGGACGGAAAGGAGAAGAAAACCCAAAAGTGGATGTCATGGGTTTCTATAGGCCTTGCTGTGGAGGTTTAGATCAGAGGAAATATATTAATTTAGGGCTCATACTCTCTACTCAACAGCTTCATCAGGTAAGAGAGTTTTGCAGAAAAATTTTTTGTTAGCACTGATTTAATTCTTACGTTGTACAGTTCTCAGCATCAAAAGCAAGGATGCTCACCAATAAAGAGGCTGTATTTTTCTACTGAGAATAATTTCAAGCTCAAGACAATCTTCTTAAAATAGTTATGAACAGCTATATTTTATGGAAAAAATAGGTAATAAAAATGTAGAGAGCATGCTATGGGTTTTCTCTCACAAATAGTATTCTCGAGAACATTTAACTTCAGTAGAGAGTACATTAAAAGAAGGAATTAAAATAAATCACAAATATAAAAAGCCTTGAATTTTTTAGTTTTACCATGTGCTGTGCTTAAAGTATAAAATAAAACCAGTTAATGTTCTCGTTTTCTAATTTTCTAATTCACTAAAATGCCATATGCTTTTCATTTGTGTTTACTTTGGCATCCAGAAGAATGAAACGAATTAAATAATGCTGGAGACAAGCTTAATCATTATCTTGTGTTCGAGCACTTTGATGGTATATTTAAAATAGATGTGTGAGCCTTTTTGGTTCCTTGTAATATGGAAATTATAAAGGAAGGTGAACAGGATGATAAATTAGAGATGCTCTCAGCGAGGCTGTTATATTATTTTTAGGTAGAAGACATACTGTACACACTGAGCCTCAGCTGAATATAATTAATTTGAAACGTTATCGCTGTTGTGCTTGCAGTCCTATTGTAATTATTTTTTCAGTTCTGCATTTTGCTGGCTCCTATCACACCCCTCACTGTGAGATCTTTTCCTGTATTGCACGTGTCCTGTTTGTTACCACCATATGGTAGTTAGAATTTCAGTAGCTTTGCTCTGTTTACAGACCACTGTGCTTTGTCATATTTTTCTGCTCACCCTGCATTGCCATCTGATACCTGTCATCTGTTTAACACATTGGATGCCAAAAATACTCAGATTCTTTTTTTTTTTTCCAAGTGCATGTGTGAGAAAGACTGTTTCAGAAAGCTGTTTTAATAAACATTGATCCAAAGTCATTTCCTCTTACGCTGAGCCAGTACCCACAGCTCTCAACTTTCCAAACTTTTTAAAAGGTGCCAGCTGACTGAAGAGACATACTGCAGCACTGGGGATTTATTTTATGTTATTTTATCATTGTTTTGCTTGTGTGCATTGCATTGTTGGTATGGGACTGTAATGTGTTTAAGCAGCTTTCCCCCTGTGTGACTGTAACAAAACCAGTATTCTCAGGGTACAGCAGAGTCTATTCTTAGCCTGGTTGCCAATTGCAAGTTTATTAGAGTTGCACTACGTAACTGTTTTTGAAACTGTTTGACAGGTAAACTACATTGTGATTTGCAAGCATTGGCATTAGTGATGGCTGATGCCATTTTAATCCAGCATTTCAATATCTTGTAATATTGGCACCAAAACCAGCTATCATGATGTAATTACATTTGGGGAAGGGAACAGGTAGTATGAGGAATGATTGGATCACTGAATTAGAGGTAGAGGAGTCTGCAGTAGCATTTGGGGTGTTAGACATGGTCAATTTTTTCATTCAGTAGTATTTTAAGATAGAAAAATCTTGACTTGCCAGGTGTTCATACACTTAAAATTTGGAAGAAATGCTCATAAGCCTCTGTTTCCTATGGCTTCTTGATGGGACAAAAAACAACAGCAACTCACAGTTATGTACCCTTGTGAAGCCATATGATTCTGTGGTCATCTTCTGCTAGCTTCCCTGGGCATTGTTGTACATGGGATATTCCAAACTGACTTAACAGCTTAAAGTGCAAGGACCAGGGCCAACTGTCTACGAAAGGTAGCTGATCTCTTAAGACTTTCAGTTGTCCCATCTGATGGGTGGTTGTTCTGCTCTCCACTGTCTTGGATTGTCTCTGTTGTAGGTAGCTTGTTTGATCAGAACAAATTCTGTCTGGGTTGTGTGATTCATCCAGCTGAATTTAGTGATGCTACTAGTTAATATTGTTCAGTTAGATAAACAGGCTTGTCCCTATTTCCTCTCTCACATACACTGCTTTATTAGTAGTTCTGTATTCAGAATAAGAGAATACAGAATAAGAGAATACAGAAACAGAATGATAAGAATACAGGCACCTGTGTTTGTGATTTTGTGTAGGTACCAGTTTGTCCCTTACTTCCAAAAACTCTTCCTTAAGATTTTTATTCATCTGTCTCTTCCCCAATCCTTAAACTGAACCTTTCTACTGCGACACCAGCATTCTCCCTCCTCCTCTACCCTCCCTCCAACTCCCCTCCCCTTACGCTTTCCCCTTCAGGCTGTTGTGCTTTGTTTTACATGACACTCAGTTATTCTGCATGTAGTGGCTGGTTGGTTATGATCTCATGGCCATCCTTAGAAAAAAATCATGTCCGTGGTAGCATATTATGTGATTCGGTAAATAAATTTAAAAAAATTGAAGAGATCACCATTTATTTCTCTTCCTTTTCACTCTGAAAACAGATTAGGTTTTGTTTGTTCATAAAAATATTATTTTGGTGAAGCCTAACTTAAAGAATTGATGTTTGTATTCCATAATAAAATGAATCTGGTGGTCTTTAAGCGATAATAAATCAAGTTATTCTTTACACAGTGATTTGATGTATTTTAACAGACATTTGCCATCAGAGCCACTTCACAAAATAGTATTTTACTGGAGAAATTTCCTATGGGACTCAGAGACTACTGCTCCAAGGATCATCTGGTACTTCTTTCAGTGAAGTAGTGGCATCAAGGCCATCACAAGCTGACACAAGTCTGCATAATTCAGGAGACATGTTTTGTGTGTCTTGTATACGACATGTAGAAGAGAAGTATTGCTGGGTTAGATTCAGTAATATTTAAGTAAATAAGGAAAATGAAGACATCTCTTAGTCAGCTGATGAGGAAAAACATGATCCAGTAGCTGAAATACTGCACTTTTTACAGCCTGTTATAGGACTAGAGATGGAAACTTCTTGCTTATCAAAGCAACAATAAAGAAAAAAAAAGCTAAATCCCACCCAGATTAGGTAGCACAGTTTTTAAGCCTGTTATTAAACTGGTCATATTCTGTTGGCACTTGTAGCTGTTCTTTCCCAACTTTTTCGTGGTTGTGGGCTCATGATTTTTTGGTTTTTGTGACAAAAAATCCACCCAGTGATTTGGTACTTACTCTGCATTAGAGGTCATTGCCTCCTCACCTGCTAATCACTGCTCTTGAATCTCAACCATGTTGAAGCACACTTATTTTGTGAATGGTATTGTTTCATATTGCTCTGAGAAAATCCAGAGCTGTTGATTTGCCTGGGGAAGACAGTAATTAGTTTCCCTCTGCATCTTGATGAAACTTTTTCTTTGAGGATGTTTCCAGCAGTCTTTTTTAGAAGGAGTTATAAAAGGAGCTCGTATTTAACATATTTGGGCCTTGATGTTATTACTAAGCAACCGTGTATGAAAATTACTTGTATCTGCAAAGGCAGTAACATAAAAGCACATGCCTGTAATCTCACAAATGTTACTAGCATGGCTGGGTGTCTCTGGGATCTTCTCTTTCTGCCATATATCTGAACTAAACCAGCTCATGTGTTACGCTGTATAAAGAAAACACAGAATGAAAACCTTTCACTGAATGGAAAAAGGCAAATTAACTGTAGTTAATTGGCTTTAATATTTTTATCATTCTTCTCTTGGTGTTAGAGTAAGCCCTGATTTCATAATTTCAGATAAGCCTTCCAGTAAATTTTTTCTCTTTCTTTTTAATATATCTTTCTCTTGTTTTTTGGATAAATAGATGTTTCTCTAAAATAGCTGGGGAAAGAAGAGAGGACTCTTGATCTCACTTCCTAGTTCATCAGGGGCTAAATTGTAAGAGTGTTACAAGATGCTGGAAGTTGGTGTTCATGTTGTGATTTGATAATGTGGGTAGGCAGCAGGTAGGAGAAAGTTTCTCAGGTCTCTTTATAATGGATCTTATGGAAACTGTTGATGTGATGAATTTCGGAGAATTGAAATTTACTTTTAAAACAAACTCAGTGGCAAATCTTGGTATTTTGATTTTCAGTAAGAAAAGCCTTTTTTTCCAAGCGGCACATATCTCAGTTAAAATCAAATAGAAACACTCTTAAGTTGGCAACTTGAAAAATGGTAGGGCTTTATTCCTCAAGATGCTTGGGTTTGACAGTGCAGTTGCAAAAGCAGCTCAGGCTAACACTTCTGTCGCAGCAAATGATTTTATCACTTTTCCTTAGCTTCGGCTTCTGCTGCTACTTTTTTTTAAACCATAAGCATGAATGCAACCGCGTGGGCTCAGATTTTGTTTCCTTCATTTGTGTCTAACCCCATTCAGTTCCCTGTGCTGGTTCACTGTGTGGTGATACTGATATTGCTGTCCCTCAGTCATTGTGGCAGGTTTTCCTGCAACAGGTATTGCCTGAATGCTGTCAGTAAAATAACATATTCCTTTACTTCTACAGATCTGATGCATGAGTAGTTAAGAGCAATCTTGGAAATCTGGTTATGTTTACAGGGCCTGTGTTTATTAGGTAGATAATGCTTGGCCCTGAATGCTTGTTTTGACAATTCCCCCTAAGAGAAGGACTGTAGCATAGTGATATTTCTATCACTTTTTACATGGTTGCATTTGGTAAAATTCAGGCTGCTAACAGTGTTACATGTATGAATTCATGAAAATTCTTGAACTCTGGCACTTGGAGCTGGTGACAACTCTTCAGAGCAAACCAGCTGCTCTCCTGCTGCACTGTCTGTGTTAGGAGAGCTGAGTGATAAAGAAATTGAATGGGAAAGTGCAGCAGAGCATTTTTGTTTATGGTGAGAAAACTGATACTGGTGAGATTGTTCACAGAGGTACAAGGTGTATAAAAAAGCCCATGCTGGTTAAGACTAAAGAACAAGGCATTGACACATTGTGGGGTGTCCTCACCATTCTTTCACTGGCTCTGGCCAAAATGTCCATGTACAGCATTGGGAAGAGGAAGCCTGACAGAGATTCTGGGTGACTTTGGAGTCTCCAACATCCTACCATGTCTCTGGACAGAGTTCTGTTTGAGTAGTCTGCTGAGTCTGTGGAGGTCTTCAGGCTGCTCTGCTTGGTTTCCCCTGTGGCTGTTTTTAAAATTAGTTGATGCTTTTTCTGTTCCCCCACTGTTCTCTCTTTTTCTCTTTCTTTAGAAAAGAAAAAAAAATAATCTTTGACTCCATGATAATTTTCCTAGTTTCATGGTGGTGTTGGAAGTGTTTTTAGCTCCATCCCCCTTCCTTAGGTCATATTAGGGCTGGAGAACCAACAGTGACCTATTGGGGCTGCTCAGGGAAGTGTAAAAGTATATGGCAAAGGGGTAGACATGTCTCCTCTCTGCATGATAACACTCATGTGTCACTCATGTATTCTAGCTAAGCACTGAATTGACTGTATTAGGGCATAGGAGTGTGCTCGCCTGTGAACTGGCAGTAGTGGGATGAGAGAAGAGTCTAAAGTGTGGGACCGATGATGAGTCAGTGAAGTTCAAATAATAGCTGGGAGGGCAGATGCTGTAGTTAAAAAGGATGTTAAAAGAAGTAGAAGGATTGAACATTTAGCAAATATGATGTAGTTTCTGCATTGTCTATGGAGTCATTTGCTGCCCTAAAGCGCAGAAGCAGCCCACATGTGAGAAGTATGCGATAGTGTTCCAGGAGACCAAAGTTAATGCATGTTGTAGCACAACTTGCCATTTCCTTGTTTGCAAAAGAAAGGAAGTTTGGTTGAATTTAATGTTCAGAATTGAGTGAAGAAACCATTGATGACTGTGGCTGTGGCTTGCAGTTTTTAAAAAGGCTGTTTCCAATGAGCATAGGGACAAATTTTCGTAAGTATTAATTTGGTGTGTAACTATGTGCAACCTCACTCGCCTCATGAGACTTCATGTTATCTTAAGCCTTGTGTCACCAAATTAGGCAGTGTAATTATTTATGGTCAACATAATTACAAATTTTACTGGGATAATGCAAAAAAATTGTTAGATATTAGAGGAGTTACATCCTTTTCCTGTCCATGGAAGATAAGGAACTGGGTAGCTCTTTGCCACCATTTCCCACTCACCACCTTTTTTCTATTCTTTCAACTTATTAACATTTTTCAAGTCGTTAATTCTAACTCTTTCTTGTGCTTACATCACAAACTTACCTGAGGGGCTTTATGTGAATTCTGGTCTCATGGCTGGTCTAAAACCTGGTCTAAAATGATGGACTTCTGTTGCTCAGACCTCTCCTGTCAAGTCTCTTGTTCTGTAAGTCAGTCAGCTGGAGCCTTTTCTACCGTGGTATAATCTCCATCATTTATAGTTCCCTCTCCACCTCAGAGGGATAGATTATATTTTTCACCTGTTTTTCTTGCTGTTTGGATTTGTATTGCCCTTTGCATGTTTTCCATGCATGTGCTGTGATCCACAGGTCTTGTTCCTTATTTTTGTGCAAGCCAGCTATGATACTGTGAATAAGGCTTATGCCCTACCCTAGGAAAATGGGTTTCCAGATCCCAGCTTGTAACAGCAATTGGGTGAAAGCGCTTATACTTACTTAAAAATGCCAAGGAAATATTCTCAGAGGTTCCCAAAAATGCAAGAGCTCTAGGCCCTAATAATGTAGTTGGGATAGAGCAGTAGTGGGTGGAAAGGTGTTGTCTCTATCCTCTTTCAGTCTTGTTTCAATTATTCTTTTCCTCTTAAAACCTTCACTGTTGAAACATAACAGTTACCATTCAAAAAACCCTACAAACCCCTTCCTAATGCTACTGAAACACTTTTAATGAAAAATAAGACCAACTTTTGGGACATAAGCTTTTCTGCACAGAATTGCCATAAAGCATAGGAGATGTACTCTTGCTTAAGGTAGTAAAAATAGTCATGTGAGGAGAATGGAACACCTTTTTATCAATGACATTGGTTTTTGTATTTTTATGAACTCAGAATAAAAAAAGAGTTGATTTAGATAATTTACTTTTTTTTTTTCATGAAAGCCATGACATAGGAATATATGTTCTTAAACAAAGAAGAGATAATATTTTTTTTTTCCACAGAAGGCATTGATTGCTTCAGTACTAAATATGTCTCAGCATGTAAGTGCTTTTTAGTACAAGACATAGACAGTTTCTTTCTGAATTCCTCAGCTATGCCTTTTTTTAGTGCTGTTTTGTGTTGTTTGCTTAGTTATCTGGTTTCTCTTTTATACCTCAGAAAGGGTAGCAGTCATTTAGGAGGAGCTGTGGGAAGCTAGAATGTAAATTCCTTATTGTAGATATTGCACATTTCTGACTCACAGTTCTTCAGTTGTGTAAGGAGGAAGTCTGCTTGTGGGCTGAGGTTATTTTTAAAAAACAAATAGAAGCATACGAAAATGAAGTTTTCCAGTAACCTACATGAATAAACTTCCAGGAAGGTGAAAAATGACATTTTACACAAGTTATTTAATGAGCTCATTGACGTGCTTGCAGAAAACCTGCCTTTAGTAAAATATTAGTTTGAGAATTCCTATTACTGCTGGTGAAGGGGCACCTGAGAAGAGCCCCATGAGTGAAAGCACAGTCCACGCTACTTTGCTGATGTGCCTCTGCTCTAGTGTTGAGGAGTGGGGGACATTTTAACCAAGATTTGGGGCTTTTTTGTCTTAGCCTCTACAGTCTTGTTAGGATGCTGCCAGGTAGTATGTGCTTGATAAGAAGTTATATGAGGAAACTGGAATGAAGCTAACTTCTATTGAGGACAAAAGTATCTGTTACATGTGAGCAGCTGTTAATTCCAGTAGTGCTGGCCGGGTCTGAATTCCTGTGTGAGGTCTGTAAGTGATACAGTTGTCTTGGCCAAGTCTGAACTTTATCATGAGTCGTAATTAAATGCTATATGGTTATGTTGCTCCTGGTTCCTTGTGACATGGGCGTGTAGGAAAATACCAACATTCATTAAAACCACTTTGTACCTCATGGATGCAGGGGACGGTATGAGTATATTGCCTCAGGGTTTGAAACTAAAAAGTAAATGTCTAGAACCATAAAATGATCACAAGAAATTAAAAAAAAAAAAAGTAACTTCATAAATTTCTGAATTGTGTTAGGAGATTTGTTTTACCGTGTTGCCTGGGAACACTTCTTGTACACTAGAACCCTTCTGAGTAGGGCTTTTACAGAATAGAAAAAAAGGCAGTCTTTGCTACAGGGGCAGTCCACATTGTAACTATTAAGCAAATAATAAAATAAGAGGAGCAGACAGGACAGTCTTTATTGTCTGGCCTGATAAGTGAAAATTTTAAATTTTAAATTCTAACATAGAACCTAAAATTAAGCTCACATTTTAACACTTAAGCTGATTTTTGTCAGATCTTTGTAAGCATCAAGGCAAAGGAGAATTCAAAGGAGGATAGTGTGATGGTGTTTTTGCTAATACTGCCGTGTTAGGGGCAACAAGGGGAAAGCCACAAAGATTCTTGTTTGAAATTAACTTGAGCAGAAGTGTCTCAGTTCTGAATGAGAAATGATAGACAAGGTGGAAATAGGCTATAAAAGTCTTTGAAGGTGAAGATAAGCCGTTTATGTTTTCTGCAGTAGAAAAGGGGGCTCATCAGAGTAACATAAAGAGAGAAGTAAAATAAAGTTTATTTTTTTCAGGATTCTGATTAGACTGTCAGCAAGACAGGCTTGCACTAGCGAGAAAAGGAATGAAGAGATAAACAGATGCTTGGTGAATGTTTAAGCTGGGTGGATAAGAAATTAGCTAAACTTTGGGTTGGTTTTAGTTTTAATTTGCAAAATTAATCTCCAAAGCTTATATAGTATTTGTTAGGCGAAGGTTTCAATAGGCTTGAGCCTAGCAAAGCACAGTGGTTATTGGTTCTGAGTGGCAAGCAGAATGGAGGCGGTGGTTAAGGTTTGCTGGAGGTAAAAGGAGATCTCTGTTTTGGTTTATGGAGTTTGATGTACAGGTCACCCATGACAGGAGTTTGTAATGTACGCCAAATACTTTGGTTTGGACAAGAGGAGACAAATGTGAGGTAGAAAAACAGACCTGTGAATTACCAGTGTGGTCAAATTTGTGTTTGCACCAATAAAGTACGGAGAAAGAAAAGATCTTGGCACGTGGAGGAAAAAAGGTTGGTGCTGAGCCGGATTCAGGTGATTGCTGCTGAGGTGAATGTTATGGTCAAAGACCCAGTTGAGAGAGTAATAGAGTTGATCCATAATTGTGTGTTGAATGAACAGGGTAGAAGGAAGAAACCTTCAGGCCAGGTAAAATATGAGATCTTGAGGAATATTTGTTGTTTTTTTTATAGGATTGTCGTGGTTTAAACCCAACCAACCACGCAGCTCGTTCACTCACTCAACCCCCCTTTCTTGCCCTCCCCTGCTTCCAGAGAGATGGGGGGAGAATCAAATAATGCAACTTCCACAGGTTGACATAAGAACAGTTTAGTAACTAAGGTATAACACAAATCACTGCTGCTACCACCAATAATAATAATGATAAAGGAAAAGAATACAGCATCCCATCAACCACCGACAGATAACTCACGACACCCCACCAACTGAGTGCTGACCGACCACCTCTTCCAACCACCCCCAGAGAGCTAGGCCTTCCCGATTCCCCCAGTTACTTCCTGGGCATGACATGCTATGATATGGAATACCTCTTTGGTCAGTTTGGTCCTGTCAGTACAGTCCTGTCCCTCCTTCCTCCCAGCTTCCTCTCCTCCCCGGCAGAGCATGAGGCTCACAAAGTCCTTGGTCAGGGCAAACATTGCTCAGCAACAACCAAAAACATCGGCCTTATCAGCCTTGTTCCCAGGTTAAGTCAAAACACAGCTACTAAAGAGAAGAAAAACTGACTGCAACTGCTGAACCCAGGACAAGGATATAGAATCTGCTGTATTTTGTGTATAATAATTATTGTGATATATTTGTTGAAAAAATGTGTAGGAGGGAGAGATGAGACCTACAGGAAATGTGAACAGGGAAAGGTCAAATGGGTGGCAAGTAAAGTCACAAAAAACTGAGAAGGTGGAAAGCAGGCAATAACAAAGGGGCTAGGAGCAGCCAGTTTCTGGAGAAGAAAACCCAACACTCTCAAGACATGGAAGCCGTTAACTCTTCCATTTGCAGTTGCTTGTATTACTCTTACACAAACATGGCCTTTTTTGCTCTAAAGATTAGCTGATTAATTGAGTTGCTGCCTGTTTTACAACTTGACTTGCATGCCTTTAGCAAGCATTTGTCCGTATATAAAAGACTAAGACTATACTTTTTAAGTGGCAGTTGCCACTGAATAAAAATTACAGCAAAAGCAATAATTAAGGAATATTAAACACATCCAGATTTACTTAGAAGAGCATATTGCAAAACTCAGTGTTTTGCAATATGAATACATTCAGCAGTCAAAGGATTAAAAAGCAACGTCACTATGAATGCTTGTCTGCCACAAGTCAGTTATCCCTGTGGTAACTTTTCTGACACCTCCTGCTTACAGCCCCCAAAGCCAGCAGGATGATGAGGCCCCGCTTTCACGGTCTGTATTCGTACTGAACATCAAGATCAAGTGAGCACTTGCCCGTGTGCTCCATGGGATGTTTCCGTCCGCCCTGAGCTCACTTTAGGACCCCTGCATTACACTTTGACAGGTGTGCAGCCCCAGTCAAACTGTCCCCAGAGTGGGTCGTACCTGGTACACACTGGGTGCTTGGTGCCAGAAGCAAGCCCCCCTCAGGTTCACACACACACCCCCCCTCCCCCACCTCACCAGGTAAGTGAAAATGCTATCAGAGTAGTGGCATTTCTGCGATGGCGGGTCGTTCTGTGCCACCAAACATGTCTCCTCACAGCGCCAGATTAGAGTCAAACTCAACAGGGTCTTCTTTCCCCACTGATTCTCCCAAGCCCGTTCCCTTGGCCATGGTAGGGACAGTGGGAAATTCAATGTCCAGTGATAGGACAAGCGGCAATAGGTGTAAACTGGAGCATAGGAGGTTCCATGTGAACATCAGGAAAAACTTCTTTACTGTGAGAGTGACAGAGCACTGGAACAGGCTGCCCAGGGGGGTTGTGGAGTCTCCTACGTTGGAGATATTCAAGGCCCGCCTGGACAAGTTCCTGTGTGATGTAATCTAGGTTACCCTGCTCTCGCAGGGGGGTTGGACTAGATGATCTTTCGAGGTCCCTTCCAACCCTTAGGATTCTGTGAGTCTGTGATTCATGCGCATCACTAATTAGATTATGAGGCATTTGACTACCTTAAGAGAGTTGTTGGCTCTTCCTATCATTGTGAAACAGAATTCACCAGGTGTTGGATTGTTCACTCACTAATAGGGAACGTGAGTTGGCATTAGATCATTGTGAGACAGGTTAGTTTTACCCTACTTATGCTGTGTTGTTGCAATAGTAATCCTGCTTAGTATGAGAGGATCCACAGGTTCAGACTCCTGGTGTGTGAGCTTGGCTGAGGAGCCACTGGCATGAGGCTCCCATCTGCAGGCTTATGACTGAACGCCCCTAAGTCAGAATCCTGCTTAGATGCTTGATGTTGTGCTGTTGTGTCATCAGTCACCCAAGATTGACCCAGGAAATGACAGTCTTGTTCAGAATGTGTGGTTAAAGTCCTTCCTAAATCTTCATTAATGAAAACAGGCCTTCTTCATAGGAGAAGGAAAACTCCTATCTTCAAACCCTGTCAGATGGAACCCGTCTGGCCTTGTAAGGTCTTCCATCGAAGAGGAGGACACTCTCACAAAGCCTACAACCTGAGGACTTTGCTGTCCCTGTCCTAGCTCTCTAGGCCGTGGCAGTTAAACCTCAGGTGTAAAGGGTGGGACCAGTTCTGCGCACGCTGCCCTCCCCTAACAAACCCACTGTGCAGGCTGTCAAGGCTCATGGTCACTTGTCTGTATGGACAGGCAGGGGTCAGAATGGCAGGTGACAAGGTGCATGGGCAGCTGCAGATCCAACCTTGCATGTGGGTGGACCAGCGCATGGGTAGCTCGAGATTGCTCAGGAGATGGCAGTCCTGGTCGGACACTTCCTGAGTGCCTGAGCACCCTTTTTCCAACCAGATTTGCCTATCCCGCATACTCTTGGTCATCGTGCTTGTAGTAAGCGTGGGTAAAGCCCTTCCCAAATTTTTGCTTATGAAGCCAAGCCTTCAGTAGATCACGTTCACCAGTTCTTTGATCTTCACAAAACAACCAAACCAGGTATCATCCATACTAAATAGCAGCACACTCCAAAAATTAAAAAATGCCCTGGATTTCAAATATAGGCTTCAAACACATTAATATTGCTATGTCAAGCACTGGGAGCCGGAAGAGTTAGATTCCTTTATTTACTATTCATCCTTAATTTGTCCACTTGTGCAGACAATATAAGTTTTATTAATGGATTTATATGTGATGTGATGGTGCATGAAGTAACTAGCAAATATATCTGGACTTCCTCACTGGAATTCAGCTATTCTTCTACTCAACACATGCTAGATTCCCCCTAAGCTCCTTGTTTCCTTTTACTCAGACAAGGCTATCCATAGCGTCTTGCTAAGTTTGCCTGTCTTGGGTGTGTTGTTGAAAGCATGTATTCTGAAACCCCATCACAAGCTGACAGTTTTTCCTAGCTAAGGTGCTCATGGGGCTGAGGCAAAAAGCTGGGTGCTGCACTATTTCCCCTGGGAACACAGGTGTGAGATGAGTACTTGCAGCTCTGGCAGCATAGCGAGGCACCAGGTGAGACAAAGGTGCTTCAAGCTTTATGGAGCTGCTTACCCGTGGTTTTCAGATCACGGCTTCAGTGTAGCTGCTTAAAGCTTGTCTGCAAGTTTTTAGATCTAGCCATTGCCTTCACAGGCATATTAAATATCCAGGGGTGCTTTGTCCAAATACATTACCCTGCCATCATGTTCATGAAGTATTAGTCTGTTGAGCATCTACAGCACAAGACAATGTGTGGAAACTAACCTGAATTTGCATTCTTGAGTATGTTTTTTTTTTTTTTATTTTATTTACCATAAAAAAGAATGCTAAGAACAGAACTTGGTAGAAGGGTGAAGTACTGCATTTTGCTAAGGTTTTTTCATACATGCAGGAGCTGCTGGTGCGTAGTTACTTAAGGCTATGTCACTTAGAAGGGGGCACTCTTTCTACTAGCACGAACTCATAAGAGGGCATAATATTTTTATAACATTACATCAGATATTTAGGATTCCAAGATTGAATCGTTTCAATTGAGCAGGGAGAGTGAAAATGCAACCTGTAGTGCCATCTGCTGGAACGTTAAGTTAAAAATACAATTTCATACTACGTTTAAAAATCATTAAAAATGTAACTGTGCGTAAAGGGGACCCAAATATTCGGCATTTTTAGAAAATATATGCAGCCAGAACATAAATAAGCAAGTGCTTCATTTTGTCACTTTTTAATCTTCAGTGTATATGTGCAAATAGTTCAGATAGGTGTTCACTACAGGAATTTAAAATCAGACTATGTTACTGCAAAAACAACACTGTTACTGCAAGAAAGCAGTAAGATAGCTTTTTAATAAGAAAAAAACATTCTTGGAGCATAATTTCAATGTATGCTTAGTGGAGGTGATTGCAGGCTGCCTCCACATTTGGGCCGCCTCAAAAGAACCAAACAACATAAATTATAACTCGGTGTGGTTTGATTTCTACTTTCTGATCAGTCAGTGTTATAAGTTACTGCAGTGTCCATCTGTCCATCTGCCCTTACAGAATCAGTGAACTGTCTGAAAAATTTAAGTTGAGAAATTTATACCATGAGCATTCTCCAAGGCTTACAGTTTTAAACAAGTACACAAAGACACGAGTAAAGCTTTGCAGAACTGCCTGTCACTATTCTTTTTTACTAGTTTACACAAACACTGTTGATACAAAATACTGAATATTCAAATGAAAATGTGGTGTGTGCATGACACGTAGCTAAAGCAGGTTTTTTTGTGAAATGGCTTTGACAGGGGGAGGAACCCAGCAGGTTTTCTTGGGGAAAAACCCCTAGAAACCTTCACATATGTTGAGTTATATGTACACTGTAAAAGTGAATGGGTCAAGTCTTTCACTCTACACATGAAAACTGTATATTGGTGTTTGTCTTGCACCTCTCAGGTGAGAGGTGTCAGCCTCTCATGTACGTGTGGTCCTGAGGCTGATGTGCCTCTCCAAGCGGCTTGGTCTCTTCCAGAGCCTTAACAACAACAAATTACTTTTAGTCATATTCACCCATTGTATGATTTTTCTTTGGTCACACACATATGTGCCATCTATGCGAATGTGAAACAGCAGGCACCCTCACCAGTGGAGCCTGCTTATGTGGATGAGCTGTTGTGTTGGGTGATGTGAGGTCTCCACAAATGAAGTTGACAATGACATTTAAGGAAGCTTGTCAGTCAAGTTTCTCCAATTCTCTGGGCTATGTTCTCAAATGTATTGCTGCATTTGTAGATATCTTTCCATTGTTTCTTGATGACGAGGAGAATGGTGTTAATCCTATATGTGGAGAGGTCTTTCCTGCCTGGTAAGTAAGTTTACTACATAATAAAAGATGTACCAGGAGGAAGTCTTGGGCCATCAGATGATGCTGTCGGTGATCTGAATAGTTCTAAAGGCACAAGCACTTGTGTGTTACTAGTAAAGGAAGAAGTTTCACACATAAATGGTATAAAGAGGTGCCCTTGGAGGTACCCAAAGTTTTATTGTGTTGAGGCAGTATGTTAAAACTGTACAGAACAAAGATTAAGGGAATTCTAGTTCAACAATATAAAAAATACAAATATGTAAATCTTCAGTCTGTCCACTGTTAAGTCCTGGAATAGTTTCCTCTATTTTTTGTTCTAATATTTTGTCTGTTTTTATTTAACTCTTCATCTTTGTAGGCTCTGTGGGTGGAGGAAATCTCCCCTTTCTGGCTATGCCATTGACCTCAGTAGTAGAGCTAGATGACTTTTGGGGTGCATGATGAAAAATGATGTGGATATATGCCTATATTATTCCTCTTCCATAGTTGCCTGGGTGCTCTTTTTGTAGGAAGAATTGAATTGGTATCTTCCTCAAGGGTCCCCCAAGCTGTTATATCATATGCTGATAATAAGTCTTTAACCTAACCTTTAGGTGTTTGTCTGCATTAAGGACTATTTAATAGACTTAAATTTTCCTTGCATTTAATGGAAATGTGCTTTATTGCATGGAAATGAAGGAGCAACCTTGAAAAAATATCCATCTGTATTTTAGTTCTTGTTTAATACTTAATATATTTCTGTATAAGGCAGAACTCTTGAGAGGGATTTCCTGCCACCATTGTAGAAGAGCCAGAGACACAGAGGTCCTGTCATTCCTCAAAAAGCTGGGAAAGGTGGTTGAAAACTTGCAAAAGAAGTAATTGAACCAGACCTGCCATGGGCTGGATAAGATTTTTTTTGCTCTGTGAACTCTTCAACCTTTTTCTCCAGTTCCATTCCTTCTGTAGGTAAAAAGTTAGGTTTTCACCATTAGTGAGTAATGTGACATGCAAGATAAGTGCTTGGGTTTGAACACCTTGTGGTAAAAAGGGTCTTACACTGATGCAGAAACTAAGAAATCTTATATAAGTGATACTTACTGTTTAGAAATTAAATCTCTCAGGATTTTGCTTTATTGCTAGTGTGTTCATCTATACCTTGGTAGATGGGCAAACCATCATTTTATGAATACACTTCCTAAGCTTTGTATGAGATTGGAAAAATTCAGATATAGTTTGTCTAATTGGAAAAGAACAGGAAGGGAGTCAGTGCTTACTCTTCCCTTTCCTTGCTAGTGAAGAGCCAGGGCTTTTAGTCTTGCTGTAGTGGAGGAGAACTGAATTTCAGGTCCAAGGTTGTATTTTTTAATAGAAAATTTGATGTAATAAGCAGTTCACCTATAGACCTCTACATTATTTAGTTACAGTCTTTAAGCTGGTTATTATACAAATTCCTGAATGTCTTCAGGTGTTCTTATGTATTGTAAGTTAGCAGCTGTGTAGGATAAGTTAAATTACATGTGTAATCCAATAATGTGGCCGAAAGCATTAAGTTTCTCCAGCATTTTGCCTAATTCTGTTGACCTACTTTTCTCATCTGACTCAATACTGAAAAGTTTTTTCAAGCAGGTTAGTATAAAATAAAAATAAAACAAAAAGAAAAAACCCTTTTGCTTACTTCTGTCAAGTTTTTCATTAGCATAAAGCATTACGTATCGTCATGTTCGTAGTGAGGGAGAACAGATTATTTGGCCCCATAGCTGTTGCTATTGCTGCATCCTCACCAGAATATGCCCATATAAAGTCTCTGGTTTTAGTGTGGGAGTTGGTTGATTTTAATAGTGTCCAAGTGGATTATGTGTATTTATCACAATTCCTGTTATATATGTAATATATATATATATAATATGTATATATAATTCTATGCTTAAATATCATCTTAAAGAAAAAATATCCACTTCACCAAAACAGTATTTCATACAGATAACACTGACTACTTATATCTTAAAGGTCAACACAAGTCCACGCACAACATCCCACAGAAACACAGAATTGTCTCACTAGAAATACATTGGTTAAGTGCTGGCAGTCTCAATGCTAAGGGAGCACATAGCTCAGAGCAGTTAGTGGAGATGAAGGATATCATCAAGATCTCTATAGACAGCACACCTATTGTTATTTATTAAACTCAAAATTCCCTGTTGCTGCTAATAATGTATTTGGCTGTTCCTGATTTTTTTGAAATGTCAGCCATGAAGATGTAGATTTGAAGCAACATCTGCAAATGTGGGTGAGAAGCTTGGGGGGTTCCATATAGCATGGTGAAAAGGCTGAGTTGTTAAATGTGCCTAGTGGATTCTCCTCCTTAGGCTGTCTAAAATCTTTGCTCAAGCTTCTGAAAATAAAGGTCAGGAGTTATAGTGCTGTCGTGGTACACCCACAGAAATGTTTCTTTCTTGTATAATTTGGTGGATAGTAAGATAGTTGATAGCTGAAATTGGATAGTTCATTAAGCTTCAGAGTGGGGTAAATTAAGCTTCATGGCAGCTGAGCTCATGGCTGCAAAAAATGATGATCCTTCCCTTTACTGGTTCTTTTCATTTCTGGCTTCAGAATGTCGTGTCCTACCTTCCTCCCAGGTCTCCAGTGCCCTGCTCAGAGTGGGGAAATGCAGAGAGCAAAATGATGGGAAAACAATTTTTTTTTATTCCTCCCCCCGTCTTCTGTAGGAGAATTTTCTGTTGGTTCAGGTTCATGGGTTAGCTCACTGGGAGGGCTCTGGTGAATGATCAGACCAGTGCCTAAGGAGCAGGCATGCACCCAGGGGTAGGAGAGGAGCTGATTGCCCCTTTTGGAAGTGCCTGGACCTTTATCTGGTTCCCATCTGAAACGTCATCTTTGCCAGGAAAATCTCATAGAAACCAACAGAAGGGCTTGCTTTTCCTCAGATATAATATGATAATGATAAGAAAGAATTTATCACTAAGTGTTTAATTATTATTGTTCCTCACTCACAGAAGGGGAAGGGAAGGCTGGAGGGCTGAGTGCTTTTCCCTGAGCTTGTGATTAGAAACTTGGTATTTTGGGTAGCAGGATGCTTAGCCAGTTGGTTGGTCTAATGTCAGGCTGCTCGTTATTTGGAGCAGCTGGAGAAGAAGTGCTACTTCTTTGAAAGCCAGATTTTAGGAAGTTAATATACCTGTTAATGCATCTATATACTCCTACAGCTAAGCTGGAAGTCTGTCCATCATTAATGTATGTAATGAGGGACAGCAAGCCTTAACTAGTCTCTCACATTTAACAAAAGAAAATACAATGGATTGTTAATATGTAGATTTGACACAGAAAATTTTTCTCAGATTCTTGTATGGCCAGTGTGATTGTAGAGTGTGTTTTGGAATCTAAGTCATGTGTTAGTAACTCATGTTTCGAAAACAGAAGTGTGATACTGTAAATAAAGATTGATTTGTTACTCCTGGTGTATAAAGAACACTGATTAAAAAAAATTGCAAATTTGCTCAGGCGTTTATATTTCTGCTTTTATTCTGTACCTGCTAGATACTTCTGTTTAAGACTATGCGATTTTTGACTTCTTATATTTGGATCAATTTCTGTTAAAGTGAAATGATTTGCTCATGAGCTTTGAAAAAAGCATAATAGGAGTACACGTGTCTGTTATTTTTCTCCTTCAGATTCTCGTATACAATTTTGCATGTGCAGTGTATATTTTGTAAGAGGTACATTTATTATTGTAAACATGCCAAGAATGTTAGGTAGAGTTATAAATTGAAAGAAAGAAATACACGGTATTAGTGTTTCCTCCTATTCTTGCTATATAAATTTTTTTCTCATCTATGCAGGAGGTTGCATCAACAATTTGAAAGCTATAAAGAACAAGTAAGAAAGATAGGGGAAGAAGCCCGCCGTTACCAGGGAGAGCACAAGGATGATGCTCCAACATGTGGAATCTGTCATAAAACAAAGTTTGCAGATGGTTGTGGCCATTTATGCTCTTACTGCCGGACCAAGTTTTGTGCTCGATGTGGAGGTCGTGTCTCTCTGCGATCAAACAATGTAAGTCTTCTGATGTGTACTCTTAGAAAAAGCTTCCTTAACATTGTCACGATGCAGATTGTTCACCTTAAGTTTGGCATTTCATGCTTCATTTTACTTAAGTGTTTCATTCATCACTTCGTTATGAGGTGTGTATAAAGTAGAATAATGTATTTAATGATTGTGGCAATTCTAAGAATTCATTGAGTCAGTTAGCAAAAAAGAACACATGGTGTGTAGTTCTGCTGAGTGGTAGCTTGAAAATATTCTCATTTTGTATAGAATGGAAGAGGAAACTGTTTTACTCAGGTACAAAGCCACATTGATAAATTTTTATTGAACTAATTTAATTTTAGATTTCTTCTATAGAGCTTTTAATATACATTTATAGATTTTTCTTACATAAAATCATTTAATCTTGGGGGTAAAAACCTTTCTAGCAACACAATGATAGTTTTATGTCAATTTATTTTAAATTTATTTAAAAAGTAAAACTATAGATTAATCTGGGTTGGGTATCCTACTCTCAGGTGAGAGAAATCTTTCTCCCTCTGGTCCACATGCAGTTAGCTGCAGTAGCTGTCCATAAAAACAGAGTGTATCCAAGAATACCCTCTGTTCAGTCAGTCCTCTTCAAAGGGCTGGCTACTCACTTGTACATGAATGACTGGCTCTGTGTTTGGAAGACTGTTGCCCAGTGATTATTTTTAGCTGATCATTTAGGACTATCATGTGTTATAAAATGATTTTTTTATTGCATGAATAAGGTTGTTTTATCTATCATGAGATAGAGTAACTTTCTTATATGGCTTTAAGGCGCCAATCTTTTGCAGGGGAAATGCATCAATGGTCTTTGTCTCAAAATAAATTCAGTTAAAAATGGTCCCAAATTTTATGGCAGATAATCGTGTTCACAATAGAACTAGTTTGTGGGCTTTCACTTTCTTTGAGCTAAACATTGACAGAATAGGGCTTCTGAACTTTCATGTGAACAACAACAACAAAAATGCATTTCTGTAGCCGTGATGTATTTGTGAGTCTATTAAATTACATTCACATTCTGAAAAAGTTATATAGACGCATTGGACAAAAATATTCAGATATTCATACTTCAATATAAGAACAGATGCATTCAATACAAATAGATGCATTACATTGCATGACCTGCAGGTGGTGTCATTAGAGCAAGTCTATGAAAATAGAGTTTCCTTTGATATGTTATACTATTAATTAGAGTGTGTATAATACAGCCTATCTTTGCTCATTAAAAGATGAAATGTATTGTAATTATTTTTTACCCACTGTTTCAAGTCACAGAAATGAAGAAGTGTTTGTACTTTCATTCATTTGTAACTTGCCTTTTGTTTGTTCTATTGTTTATGCTTCTCTGGCTTAGGGTGGGAAAACACGTTTTCTACACATACAGTCAAATCATCTTTTTATTTAAAGCTTTTTATATTTTTTCTTCGAAATTTTATGTTTTAATCTCTTTGTAGAGAGTTGCTAGAATTGCATTTCTTTGAAATCTGTCTATTAATACTTGCCTATTTTATTCTTTTTCTCTTCTTTTTTTCTTTTCTCTTTTTATTCTGCTTCCTTGGATGCTTTCCCAAAGGAGGACAAAGTGGTTAGAATCCATGCTTTTTATCATTTATTACTATACTGTTGTTAGTTATCTGGGAAACATTTTAATGTAAAAAACTGAACTGAAATTTCAGTCATCCAAAGGGGAGGGGGGAAGAAGAGGAGTCCTAACATCTAGGCCCTGCCCATCTGCTAGCTTAACACAGGCTTCAAAGATAGCTCAGCAAGGAAACTGGAAACTGTTGTCAAGATAGGGACAATAAAAGAAATCAGTTAAGAGCTTAGAATTATTAATAGGCTATAAAATAGAGGAGGTAATAAAGTGTAATAAAGCTTTAGTTCATAAAAATGTCTTTGGTTAACATCTTGACTATTTGCATGCAAGGTCCTTCCGTCACGTTCAGGAAATCTAATTTAGTATTTTAATTGTAATTTTACATTGATTTATGTGGTTTGCTGTGTTTCACTTCTGGCTGCAGCAGAAATTCAGGGAATTCTTGTGAAATCAGCTTATACACATAGGCAAAGTTTAAACCTCTTAAAACTGGACATAAGTACAGTGAGCATGATAGAGGGAATACTTTGCAAGTGTGTAATTACCATTTGAAAAAATTGCAAAACTTTTAGGATCAAGTACTGGCATATTCACTACTAATGTTTGTGTTGTATCTGAGATACATGAGGGTAGTTCCCTGTTCATTTCTACATCCTGTGTATAGAGAAAGGGATGGCAATACTTCAGCAGAGCAGTGCGTGTTCACTTACAGCCTCTGCTCAGGCAGGTTTGTGAAAATTTTAACTTGGAGACTTAGGTAGTGGGAATTAGTCAGCAGCTGAAACAAGTGTAAAGTCATTACAGTCCAATGTAGTTTTGGACATGTGGATGATGGTGTTATATTTGTATTATAAAGTGGTGGTATGCCCCAACTTGCATTATAGCTAGATGTAACCTTTGATAGTTTTATACTGTGTAACGCTCAGAGAAAATTATTTCTTTCTCACCTGCATATTGTGGTAGGCTTTTTCCTAAGGGAGCAGTGTTCTAAGAGCAGGGTTGTTTTTCTAATGGTTGTGAAGTATAACTCACTACAGCTTCATTCCACTGTTTTCAGTGTGGTACTCTGGAGAAAGTGCTGAAATAATCTGGGACTTCCAGATCTTTTCCATTCTATTCATCTAAATCACTTAAGATAGAGTTGGAGAAGTTTCGGCTTGGTAACTAATGCCTTACTAAAGCAGTGCATTGTTGATGCATCCATGGGTTTGTATTAAAAGGCTAGTGCACTTGCAACAGTCGTCTTCAGGGCCAGAAACAGCAAAGCTCTTAAGTGCCATAAGTGCCATTTAGGTACAATTTAGCCACATAGGTTTTGGAGAGCAATACAGACAAACTTCACCTGACTTGCTTATGTGCTTGAGGAATCCTTCATGCTTCAGTCTGGGACAAAAACTTTGCTAGATAACTGAAATAGTGATAGTCCACATAGAGAATGTGCCTTTGATAAGGTGACAGCTTAGGTGTTCATCTTTGAAAAATATCATTTGGGATCCAGAAACTAGACTCCACTGAAGTGCTCTGAAGACATGTTTCCTGAAGATGTACCTGACTCATGTGGATTGTCCTAAGTTCGATTAAAAATGCTGTTACTGTTTGCATTTGCCTTGGTTTAGGATTTGTGGTGTTGAACTCCAAGCTTCCACATGCCAAGAAAATGCTGTAATAATATACTTGAAAATATCTTCTGTACCTTGTGATGAAACCAAGCTACATCTCTTTAACAGCTGAAAAGTTAAAGGAGTCAGAGGGAGAGTATCCAATAATGAGTCCTGATTGTGTGAGGAACCTGGGAAACCTTTTAAAAAAGTACAACTGTTTTAGTAGTGCTTGTTTCTGAAAGCTAATGAAATATATAGAACAAATTAGTTAAAAAACATTAACAGGTATCTGGCAAATAACATCCTTTATAAGCAGAACCACTGGTATAACTCATGTAAAGCAACACGAGAAAAATATTTTGTTATTATTTTCAGTGGCTCAACATTCTTGATTAATCTACATACAGGGACAAACCCTTCTTTATCTGATGAGTTTAATGTTAGTAAAGACTTTTTAGACATGTTTATAGAGCCTTGTTCTCTCCACATGAATTTTTACCACAATAGATTATATTAATATTAAAACACATGCACCAAGTTCCTACAAGTTATGAGTGCATCAGTTGGAAAGGATGATGAAGTGTGTGATACCAAAGTGCCAAGGCCAGGAAAAGTCAAGCATTGTCCTAGATTTGATCTATTTCATGTAGAGTTGCAGAATTAATGAGACCTCACTTGGGATGCTGTGTAACATGTGTTACTCAGCTTTGACAAATACAAACTGGGATAGACACAAAGAAAGTCACGCAGAGGATGGTCAAAGAAATAAAGAGCTGCTTATATTGGAGAAGACTAGAGACTAGGGGGACATAAGCTAGAGTAATCGTAACTGATAACTAGAAATACAGTAATTTTAAACAATAAAAATAACCTTCAGTTGAGAGGATAATAAATGCAAAAGACCAATTGAGTGTAGCTTGGCCGTAAATGGTCTTGGCTTGGAAAAAGATTTTGCAATCAGAAGAGTAAAGCCTTGGGAAATTTTTCCATGTGACTTTCATTGTAAGGAAAAGAACCAAATAGCATTTTAAAGGTTAAATTTGAGAAGTTTAGGAAAGGATTTATGCAATATAGTTGCTTGTGGCTATAGGGGAGTGTATTAGGTCTTGAACAGAATCCTTGCAACTGTTGCTTCTAGCTAAATACTTTTTAAATGGCATATAAATAATGTAATACTTTTTGAAGCTGTTCTTCACCTTCCCAAGTAACTAACCAAATATATTCAAAGGAATGTTTAAAAAAAAAATACATAGCATATGTGCTCTGTTCATTTAAAATAATAAAGGACGTCCCAAAAAGTTCATTCCTTATAGTGTGAGTGTTAGTTGGCATCTTAAGCTTGTCAAGACATGACTCCAGCATGCTTACTAAATTAATTGACAATAACTGGTGCATCCTGGTGGCTACTGAGGCACATAACTTGCCATGATTCTTATTCTAATATGCTAAAATGTACACCTAAATATGTGTCTTGAGTTCTTCCATGTTCTTTGAGTATTGGTTACCTCTTCATACTTTTCACCTGAGCCTGCTTGATCTTCATATGGTTGCAGGCAGGCCACATTTAATGGGAACATTGTCAGATAAGAAGACTGATAGCTGTTCTGTTTATTCAAATCAGGCTTAAATGTAGTTGTACAGTGAGAGTATTCATTGTTAATAATATTACTAATAATACTGGGTTTGAAAAAAGTTGGCAGTTGTCTGATGTATAGAAAAAGGGCAGATGTTTTCCTTCATGTTACCTTAGTATTCAGAAACAATGTTATATGAACGTGGCAACCTATTCACTGTGACCCCTGAGCATTTCTGCATACTTCTAAGGAAGGGAGAAAGTTATTAGTATAGAATTTTGCATGTGACTTCATTTCAGAAGGAAGTCATGTAGGTACTTAGGGAAAAGCTACTTTTAATTTGGCACAATGTTTTCTAGGTGTTGTCAGTACCTTATAGTGTGTCTGCACTTTCACTCTGGATCCTTCAAGTTGTGTTTTGTACACCAGCAGTTTAATTCTTTCCATTCCATTCTCTCTCCCCTCTGACATGAACTATCCAGGTTATTAGAGCAGTGGAGAAGCCAGCAAAATGTCCAGCTGGGTCTTCTCCCTGTTTTGGCAAGGAGTGGGCAGAGCTCTGGCTCAGTACTCCTGCTTGCTCTGTTCTTCCCTCCAGTCGTACCAAAGCCTTTAGAGCAAAAAACCACCTGAAAATACAGCTTTTTTTCCTTTCATCATTCCTGTAAAACTTCTTCCTAATATTTGGTTAGGCAATGTGTTTCCTTTGTAAGCATCTGACATATGAAGTCATATGGCTGTTTCTCCTTATAGAAAAGGAGATACATTTTGGGGTTCAAAAGTAGTCTTGAATGAGTGAATGCAATTTCTTTGGATCAAAATTAAACTGTTTTGTGAGGTGCTGTGGGTGTATTGAACTAAGTGCAATTTGTATGAAGTTGTCAGAATTAAGTGGAAGATGCATGTTCTAGATTAAGCTAAATATTTATCTGTAGAAATCAGTGTACCATTCTATGGATTTCATTAGGATTGCAAGTCTTGAAGTTTAAAGTGAAAAGAATTGAAAGCAAATGATGAAAGACAGTTTTGCCACTGTTTCCTGTGTTTTCCTGAAATGTTAGTTGCACAGAATAGAGCTGTTTGCTTACACATGTTTCTGTTTGCATACATAAGGACAACTGAGAGGAAATCAGGATGTAAAATACATTGTAAATACAATAGAATTGATTTAACTGAACTTAGTGGTATGCGGCTGCAGAAAGTAATGACAGTTAATCAGTGCTGAGATACTGAAGGTACATATTTCTGATCTGGCTTTCACTGAAATTGTTTTCATTTTATTATAATGTCAGTGATTTATACTTGAAACGAAAGACAAGTTGGAAACATTTCCCTAATTGTGTGTCAGGTATTTTTACAGGGTGTTTGTCATTTAGTTCCTTTAAATTATGCTTCAAATTTCATTACATAATGACTTGCTAATTTAAGCCTTACTAACTTGAGTGCATATGCCATGCAATTCAGCTGTGTACTGTTGGTTTTAACAGAAGTTGTTAATATTGCCAGAACAGAATGTCTGGATTGTCAGGAGTGTTTTAAAATCCCTTTCACAAAACTCTCATGTCAGTTTGTTCGTTAAAAGGCTAATTTGTGTGAAATTCTGACTAATACTGCTGCAGAACAACAATAAAAAAATCCATCAGAAAGAAGTAAGATTACAAATCAAATTGCAAAGTGATAGGAGATAAATTCTCTCTCTCTAACATTCAACATTATTTGTTTCCTAAAAGATTTGGGGTTTGTGCGCATCAGGAAAGAAGCGCTGATTTTCAGTTCTCGCTCCCTGGAACTTCTGCTTTCAGCAGATAATAGATAAAAAAGAAAAAAACCCAAACAGCAGTCCAGCAAGAAACTGAGGAATTCTATCTCAAGTAAGGTGTGGAGCACCTGACTCTGCTTTCTGGGAAGTTATTTCACGTGCAAAAAAATCCAAATATTATTTTTTTTAAAGTAAATTTTTAAAATTAGCTTGCTTTCCACCCAGTTTGCTGTAGCAAGGTGTTTGATTTTTAACATCTGTTTTCCAGTTTCTTGCTGGCAAAAAAAGTTGCTTCTTGTACACAAAAAGTAAAGCAGGCAGCTGTTGCTCATGCTTCAAAATTATCAGATCAGAACATCTTCATTTAATGGTTGGACTGTAGAAGTGTCATTAGACAGCTGATTTTTGTTCCCCTTAGTATACCTTTTAGTCAGCATTAGAACAGTAACTGCTCAGTTATGTTCCTTGTTTTATCGAGGGTTAGCTTACCTGTTAGCCAACTACTTGAACTGTCTAGCCATGTGATTCTACAGTTGATGACCAAGAAAATACATTGCTACTGCAGCCCTCTTTCCTAACAGCATGTGCCTTCAGCATAGTATTTTTATCAGTTTAACACTAACAACCTCACATTCTGTTTGGTCCGTTTAAGTTGGTGGTATAAAGCTGGAGATCAAGAGAGCCTTCGAGTGATTTTGCAAGCAATGCTGTGTATCCTGCTGCTTCAGCTATTGTCTGAGGTATGGGAGATCAGTGTTGAACTCCATGGTGATTAAATCTTACTTTCCCAGATGGGAATACAGTGCTGTCAGTATGGAGGTAAAGAGGAACATCTTCCTACCAGACTTGGGTCTGCCTCACTACAAAGTTAGAGTGGAAAACGTTGAAATTACTTGTCTGGTTTTCTTTTTGTCCAGAAGTGCACATTACATTAGTATTTAGATGTGTCTTTGCTGAAAATTAGGACATCCATGTTGACTGATCAGTATATAGATGATAACTTTTGAAGCGCAGTCACCTCACAGATCTGTTTCTGGCTCCTCCAGCTCTTCATTCACTTTAACATGATTCCAGTAATGTTGCTATAGAAAGAAAGCAAACTCAGATTTAAATCCATGCAGAACCTGTATATAGCAATTTGCAGTTTTGCATGAGAGGTCACCATATTTATTTGGAGGTGTTCTTGCGTGCTTTCAGTCCATTATGCACATTTAATTGTAAAGTCACCTTGGAGTATAAAATCTGGAAGTTTGGAATAAAGAGGTGGTGAATCCAGAGACTGTGACAGGTATAGGTAATTTTAATTTGCTCATGACTAGGTTCTCTGAAGTCTGGCTTGCAGATGTTTATCATATCAACACGTTAGGGAATAAGATCATGTTGCTGGATAGTTTTACAGCTCTTTGAAGTTAATGATCTGCAATATTAGCTGGAGGACAATGTGGAAGCCAGTGCACTCTACCTGTGTGCAGATGGAGTGAGTCTGGATATAACCCACTTTTCTAGTGTACGTCTGTGCAGTGAGTCTGATCATTGGAAATGCTTTCGTGTTGTGCAATGCTCTGAATGGAAATTAAGTAAAAGTGCCTAGTGTGTATACTTGTGTGATGTCAGACAGTTAATATACTTACCCAGCATTTGTTCATGTGAGAGGTAGCCTGTCAAGCAAGGACACCTCTGGCAGT
Source organism: Agapornis roseicollis (assembly GCA_002631895.1). Classification (NCBI taxonomy): domain Eukaryota; kingdom Metazoa; phylum Chordata; class Aves; order Psittaciformes; family Psittacidae; genus Agapornis; species Agapornis roseicollis. The sequence continues at coordinate 39,181 of NDXB01004196.1, read as the reverse complement.
CAGGATCCTACGTATCATCATTTTGTGCAGAGGCACAATTCTTTGTTTTCACTAGTTACAAAATAATGTGCAGTGCTAAATAGACTAAATTCAACAAACTGATTTCTGGGGCTATTTTGTCACCCCAGTACCAAAGAGATTTAGCTAAAAAGAGATCTTGCTGCAAAGGGAGATTTCAAAAGACTATGACCTATTAGGAATTATGAGAAACTAACAAGCAGCTGAAAAAATTTCAGAGGACAAAGTAATTATGAGAAATAGATGTAATCTGTGTTCTCCCTCTCTCTCTGTTTCTCTGTTTGTTATAAATAACCTTAATCCTCATCCAGGATTAAAATGCAGTGTACTTTTAGCAATGCAATGTCCTAGATAAATGATACTTGCATCTATGTTTTTATATCTCTGGAATCATTTTACATTTTGGAGCATTTTGTGATTTCGCTTAACAGATGGATGCTTCCATCTATGTATCTCCAGTGCTGCAGTTAGTGAGGGTTTTTAGGATGGATTGTCATAGAGAAACCTGAGGTACATGAGTTTATTAAATATAATGTGATTTTGAGGATGGAATATTGTCTGTCAAGCCAACAATTCTATAGACAAAGTTTCTGTAATGTTCTGTGGGGTTTTATTCACACACACACACACCCCCCTCCCAACTGTGATTATAAAATATCTGTTACTGGTTGTTTAATGGTTGGTAAGAGACTAAGTAAAAATCTACACAAAATGTAATCTGCATTTCATTAAGAAGCAGATAAAATCTAATAATTTTTTTAACTCCAATTGAAATTTCCAAAGAGCTGCAAGTTACTTGGGCTGAAGTACATCACGTACTGTGCAGTTTCAGTATTCCAACTAAAACACCCATCAACAAATTTACATGCAATAGGTTTACAGAAAATTTGGAATTAAATGTTATTTTCTCAATGCTCTATTAGATTTGTAATTATCTTGCTCATAAAAAGCAGACTTTCATAGCAAACCACTTTGTATTGGTGAGTTTTGTGAAAAGGATTTGAAATACTACATTGCCAAAAGTTGAGTATTACTGAGAAATACAGGTTTAATTATAGAGATGAGCAGATGTTGCTGGGTCTATAAGTAGATGAGCATGTACATGATGGTTCTAGAGAAAATGTTTGTATGTTGCTGGGATTAATGGTAGTGTAACTTGCATCTCTGCAACCTGTGGTAAGTGATCAAAACTCATATATACTGACCTATGCATGCATTGGCAAAGTTGATTTTTCTCTCTGTAACTTTTTTCCACTGGCCAAATAGCTTCTACAGAAGGAGAGAGGGCAGCTGAAGCGCCATCCTGCAAACTGCTCTCAGGTCTTTGTCATCCTGAGAGCTTTACCCTTCATGATTATTTGAATCAGTCCTTTTAGCTTAGAAACCTTTCCCAGCTGATTTCAGGGACTGATCTGATTGTCTTTGTGGGTGGGTTAAAGCGATGACAAAGGTAACTTCTTGCCCATGTAAGTGCAATGCGGCAGAAAAAGCAACAAGTTGGAGGGGAATTAAATGGAGGAAAATTTCCTGTATTATTTTGGTTTTTACCCCTATGCTTTCAGCACAGATACAACCTTACTCTTTTGTATCTGTGAATAGCCTGTGTTGCAGGTTATGTGCCTTTGTTCTATACACCTAAGTGTATGTTTTCCTGGTCAACCAACAGGTATTTAGTAGAGCCTGTTGTTTCCATTAGAGGAGCTGCCTTTCTGGGTCACTTCTGTAGCCTATTAAAGAGGAGGCTGGTGAGGTGTCCAAGAGGGATTAAGTCAATACATTTAACTGTCAGAACGAATAGGAATCAATTCCAGATGACAACCCTGATGTTATATATGAGCTGTGTTCATGATTTCATTATACTTAATGGAGGAGATCAGTGTGCCTGCCTCAGAGTGATTCAGCTTGCTCTGAACTGAACTAAATCTGCTCTGAACCTTTACCACCTGTAGTGCCCATTTAGGAAAGTATAGCCCCTAGGCATCTAGTGTCGTGTAAGGTACTGCAGTGTTTTATTGTAGCTTCCAGCAGCTACCCCAGGTAAAGATGGCTCTCAGGTAATTCCTGTGTAATACTGAGCAGCTCCACATCTATTTTGGGAATGTTAGGGCACTGCAGGTAGAACTGAATGCTGGTATAGAGGTAGTTGAATCCTGCTGTAGATCTTCATTAGTTACAGTAGAAATCTGGCAGCAATGATGTTCTGTATACACATTTAGAAACCTATATTTTGTCTTATCTCAAATGAAACTCTACACGCTCAGTCTGCATCCTCTGTATGAACCTACGCCTTCTCTCCCCTACAGGCAACCTGACAATTCATACAGCAGCAGGTATTTTTTTTTAACCTTTTGTCTCCTACATAAATTGACCTTCTTCAGAGGGGATATTTATGATCTTATGCAGTCTGGGCTGTGTGGAAAGTTGTGAATATATTCTCCCACCGAGAGTTCAGTTTGGGTTTTTTTCCCCCCACATTAAAGATGAAGCTTCTTGATGTACAATGTCTTAAATTGTTCTTGGGTCCTCCTAGAGCTGGCTGTATCCAGCATGGGGCAGCCCGAGCCTCTCCACACAAAAGCCACCCTGCAGCCCCTCCACTGTCAGCACCTAGTGACTGGCACCCAACACAACTTCAGCCATCCGCCAGCAGCCCTAATGCAGCCTAAGGAAGGCTGGCTTGTGCCATCTGTCCTTTTGCAGTCCTCATACTATTTTCTCTTTCTTAGCCATTTCTTTTTGTTTCTCTGCCTATCATGGGATCAGCTCACCATTGCTTAATTACTTTCATTTCTTTGATCATAAGTGTATGTAGTTACAGCTCTTTTTAGTGAACTGACTGGATTTGATTTTTTTATTTGATGCAAGAAACAGTATCTGTTTTCAGAATAAAGTGCAGAGTTTTTAAACGTTCCTTTGGAAAGTATCCTTTTCAAAATTTTCAATTTTCTCTGCCTTTTTTTTTTTTTTTTTTTTTTTTTTT